>JAVJIF010013327.1:0-89445 GCA_038442645.1 Agave tequilana | reverse complement strand
GGGCAAGGGAGAGACATTTTATTGATTCAACAATCAATACAAGTTGTTCCTTACTTAAGGAATTTTCAAGAGAGATTTTCAGTGGGATACAATTCATGGGGCCTAACTCATATTATAGTCAGAGAGTCCTACGATTAGGAAAACCCTGATTGGATAGATCACGATCTCGGCGGAAAATGACACACGATCTCGGCTTGAGCGCTCTGAACGAAATCGACACACAATCTCGGTGAAATCGACACACGATCTCGATTTGGCCAACAGACGAAACTTGTTCCTTCAAACAAATCGCCAGCACATGTACAATTAATTTCCACTGATCTCACCTGACCAAATTGAGTTTGTCGTTACCACCTTCAATTCTCATCAAACTCCAATATCAATTGTAAGCTTCCAACTTCAGCTCAGCTATCCAAACAGAATACATCGTACATGCCTTCCCATCACTTCATCGACGAGAAAAACCATAGGGCCGACCAACGAACGTGTCTCAACTCAGCAACTTAATAGAACTCTATTCCAAATGACCTCAAAAAGAACCCATCATGAGCCAACACTGACTCTCTAACTAACTGCTCTGTTCAGTCCATATGTCTTCAAGACGGTTCCAACTAAATTTGAGTAGAGCACACCAAACACTATCATCGGCTTCAGCAAACTGGATGTGCATCCTCTTATGCATGCTCAACTATCTTCATACCAGAAGATAAAACGTTCATCGAGATCATAACACTTCACCTCTACATGAAGTCCAACTCTTTACCTCTACGTGAAAATCCAACTCTCCACCTCTACGTAAAGTCCTAATCAGCTTCTCGAGAAACCAAATACATCATATAGTTTCATAGGGTTGCATCACCAAATGGTTGTACCTTTACGGCTGCCTACGTACCTTGCCCAAGGAATCAAGTCAACCGTAGTTCATTTAAATGAGCTCTATCAAGCTCAAACACTTGTGACGAATTTTCAGTAGTGAACCGACCTAGCTAACTCATATGAACCTCCTTATTGTCGTCATGGAGGAATAACAGCCTTCAACTGAGTTTATCGCGGTCACAAACTTAAGATTCATACTTTTCACCCACTTTTGTGGTTTTATATTGGTTTCAATTGCTGCAAATAATTCGAAATTCTCATCAATGTCTTCAACCTGGTCAGCATCAAAACTGGCTACATAATCTCCATTCGATGTCACATTCGGTGAAGACTGATACTGAACTAGCTTGAGATGGTAGAGTAAAATCAATCTTCACCCGCTGCGATACTTCTTGGTCTTCGTCCTATCCACTGCTGATAGACGGTAGACTTTAACACTGAAGTCTCATCAACGTGACATGTTGACTCAACACGATCTTTTTATTTCGTGGGCCCACAAGCTGTAGCTTTTTATATTTTTTTAACACCCAAAAACACAAACTTATTTACTCACGGATTCACCTTGCCATCTTGGGTACTAAAATAAGCCAGACTTTCAAATTTTCACAGCAAACCATGATCTGAGCAGCTTTTTAGACCAAACTTCTAGTAAAGTTTTACCTCCTATCGTAGTCTATGACAATCTATTATGAGATGGCTAGTATATACAATCGCCTCAGCCCAAACGATTATCTAATTGAGCATTTAGACAACAAACACCAAGCCTTCTCTAGAAAGGAACGATTTATCTCCTTAACCAACCCATGAAATTCATCTGTGAAGTGAGTAATAATACCAGTGTTCTGACCAAATCGTACGAATGATTTTATATCTTTCAATATTACCAATTTGTAAATTCTTGATCTTCCTACCAATAGCTTCTCTATCATATCTTTCCACTTCACTAGCATACCTAGGGCTTCAAACCTTTGTCTCATGGGATATATCAACAATGCCTAGATAAATATCAATAAAAGAGACAAAGTACATAGGACCTCCAAGCGATGCAATCTTAGCAGGTCCCCAAATACTTACGTGAACACAATCAAGAAGACCTTCAGAGTAATGAGTAGTGATGCTAAATTTCACCTTCTTCTTGTCAGAACACCGTGTTCACTGATCAGGGCGAAACTAGCACTCTAAAACGTGGTTTTGTGAAATCAATGAAAAAGCAAGCGTTGCTAATGTTCCCTCGATACTTCCGTTATAGCATTGGCTCAACGGGTCGAATCCACAGGGACGGGAGGCGATAGAAGCATTCACAGTTTGTATTCACATCGGTTATTAAAACAGTCTTCTTTGTTAAAAGAATGAGAAAAAGAAAATAAAAAGAATCTAGAAGTGATAGGTAAGAAGAGCGATGAAAGCGGCGATGTGAAAATAAAAGAGAAGTGGTTGGGAATCGTGGAAGAAAACAAGAAGTAGAAAATGAGAGAAAAGCAAATGAAATAAGAAAAGTTTTGGAAATTAACTTTTAAAACAAGCTAAAAGAAAACTCATGGCTACTAACTACTAATTGCTCACTAACCATGCTAACCTCTTAATGATAGTTGCCTCACATGGATCCTAAGTCATCACTAATCCTTAGCTTCAAGAGACGATACAGAGCATGGCCCATAAGATTGTTCTTCTACATTCAAACAACACAATCCATACACATAACAAGTTGCAAGCTACTGTTAAATCATCAAAAACGGTTAGAGGTGAGCATGAAATAAAGAAGACATTGCAATTTAGCAAGTTAGTGGGTTAGATGTTAGAAAATATTAGATGTTAGAATCCATCATCATGAGCCATCAATGCTCTTGCAAGAGCAAGCCTTGTAGAGGCTATTAGATCATGTGGATTATCAAGGAAGTGTAGTAGATGGTTAGTGATAGTAGTTAGATTGTCATGAAGAAGAAAAGTTAGTCAAAGCATTATGTAGAAGATGGAGAAGATACATTAGAGAATAAAGGAGGCACCTTTACATAGATTGTCACCATCTATTACATCAATCCCTCTATGAATCTCTCAGCCCTACTACAAGATCTAAAAACGAAAATAAAATACAAAAAGAAAGAAAGGAAGAACACCTACACTACACTACCCTAAAGATAGAAACCCTACCCTAAATCAAAAAACTCCACGTTTTTGGGTCTCTACAGGGGTTTTTATAGGCATACAGAGAATCTAAAAGACGAGACGGGTCATGCGTCGAAGATCGACGCGTGGCCCCACCAAATGCCGCGGATTCGCGCCAAAATCAGGGAATTATTTCCCTAGTTTTGGCGGAGGATCTTCCCGTTGCTTCGAGGACCTCCTGGTAATCCTAATTCTGGTATTTTCGCCCGAATATTCGTCTGATGTGCGCAAAGGTCTAGATTCAATGCATCTTTTAGAAGTTCCCTTACTTGGTCTCCAAGAATTGCGGATTTAATTACCCGAAAAATGGGGTTAATTAAGCTCTTATTACTCCTTTGCCCTTAAACTCCTGATTTATCTGCAAGAGGGACCAAACACTGTTTAGACTAAATTTTATTCATAAATCAGCAGGGAAAATGCGATATAATAATGCAGAATTGTAGATAATCACACCCCCACACTTATCTTTTGCTCGTCCCGAGCAAAACAAGAAAAGAAAAACTATACTATAAATGTTATTACACCACTTTCGCAGGTGACGCGATTGCACTGAGCGTATGCAACAACCGTTAAACCTCTAGGTTACCCCTAGAGGAGGAGTGTTGTCTCCTGAGTTTTTCACACGGATTGCACCACAAAATCCATAAAGAAAAAAGACAAATGTTAGTATTTTGAAAACATATTTTGAAAGAAAGACAAGTTTCGAAAATTTTTTGCAAAAATATAAGCGATATAAGGTCATAAGTCCACCAAAAGTCATCTTCCTTAAACTTAGTCTATATGCAAGATCTTGTCTTCAATTAAGATAAGAATTCAAAATTGGATTAAATATTTATCCTTCATAAAACCTAGATAATATGCGCTTTGTGATAGTGAAGATTTATAGGATTTCAACTCCAACAATCAAACCATTTTTTTATATATATATAATTTTTCTTTTCTTCCTTAGTTTCATTAGGCTTTCTAGTTCACCCATGTAGCGAGACTTTAACCGATAACTCCCAAACCAGACGGTCCTAGGGCACCAGATAGATGAGAAAACATCCCTAGGGTTTAAGGACTCGAGTAAACAAGGCCACAAAACTAAGAGAGAGATTTGTTTCTTTATTACCACCTTTAGGCGTGAATAATCATGCTTCTTGAGGCATAATTATCCAGCTTAATAAGTTTTTTTTTGTCATGTATATCATATATATATTTTTATTTTTATTTACTTTTATGACATTTTAGGTCTTTGTTTCCATCCCAAAATGTGTAAGTGTGAAGTGCATACTATCTAAGGCAAAAAATTCAAGATAAATTTTCTCTCCAATTTATCTTACTTATCCTATAATTTTTAAACAAGATCCATTATTTCGACTAGGTTTAAGATGTCATAATTAAGGCTTCCTTAATTTCTAAGATCATCTTAATTTTCTTTAAAATAGATCAAAACTTGTCTCTTATTTCAAAAAGTTTTAAAGAAAGAAAAAATCCTATACAAAAGGAAAGATTTCTAGAAGTATCCTAAAAGAAGTGTAAAAAAGAAAAATAAGAAGTTGTAAAAGAAAGAAAATCTAAAAAAAACTCTATGTTAGTAAACCCTCTCCCACACTTATCTCATGCATTGTCCTCAATGCATTGTGATGTATGTATGCATGAAACAAAATAGAGAGGGAAGGAAAAAATTACCTCCAGGTAGTGATTCCGGTGGTGGTCTGATTGGTCCACGAAATGCGGCTCAATCCAATGTGTGTGGAATCCGGAGGAACCCACCAGAGACCTCTAAAAAACAACCCACTAAAATGATGTATATATTTATGATTTTTATTAAAATTTTAACCCTATCTAATTTCTAAATTTTCAAAATAATTTCAGAGTAAAATTTATCAAGACCCTCGTCCTAGAATGGAATGATTGATTGGACTCAGGAAGTACAGGAACTAATACTGACTCAGGAAAAAGACTTAAGTCAAGTAAAGGTTCAGGAGTCGAGATTGGTTTAGGAAGTGGGTCCAAATCAAGAAGATGAAACTCAAGTCCACATTCATTTCCCCATGATGAAATGTGAGTATCTAAGATTGGCGATTCAAGTTCAAGAATGACATGTATGGGAATCAAAACTGACTCTAAAATGTTGCTCAAATTGGGTAACAAAACATGAGTCAATATTGGTTCAGGAATTTGAACTGGATCACAAATTTGAGGATCAAAGTCACATTCCTCATTGAGTTCAATTCTATAAAAATGAGAACTTTTCAATTTATCAATGAGACTTTCAAAAGTATGAAATTGGTCAAGTTCAATATGATGATCATAAAAGATTGGTAAATCGATTTCACAATGGACTGGTACTGGATCCAATACTGACTCGGAAAAGGCCTGAAATCAGGTAAAAATACCTCAGTCAATATGAATCTGAAGTGAAATGGAATTACCAAGTTGAGATTCAGGATCATATTCATGCTCAAGTTCAATTTCAAAAAAAGGATAACTTGCCAAAATGAGATTTTTAACATTTGAAGTTTGGACAAGTTCAGATGGGTGTGCTGAAATGAATCTTGGTGCCAAAATGACAAGAGTCCTGGGTCAGATCAATTGAGTTAGGGATAGCTGAATTAGTTAAAGGTTGATAAGATAGAGTTTTCTCATTCTTATAAATGCTAATCAATTGACCCAATTGTGTTTTCAACCTATTGATAGACTCGACAGAAGATTTTTGAAATTGTAGTGCAGACTCTTCAAGACTTCTATACTCTTTTCTAGATGGATTATCTTCAAGTGGTTGTTCTAGAAAAGGAGTGTAGGAAATCTTGGTTTCAAAACAACAAGAGTAATGGATCAGATGATAGAGTTAGAGATATTGAATTGGTCAAAGGTGGAGAAGAGAGGTTCTTCATTCTTATAAATGTTGACCAAGTTACTTAATTGTGTTTCCAACTATCAATAGACTGAGAAGAAGATTCTTGAAATTATAACGCAGACTCCTGCAAGATTCTATACTCTTTTCTAGACTTGATTTTTCTTTAAGTGGATGTTCCAGAAAGGGAGTATAAGAATCTTGATTTTGGAAGATAGTGAAGATTATGAGTCAACATATTTAGAGATTGAAGCTTGGACTCACACAAGAGTTTTTACTCGTTTCCAGGGCAGATGGTTGTTCATTATGGGAGGTGGAACTGAGTAAGACTCTTGAAAATATTGTGGAATTGGAGAGGCCAACATTTTCTGACGTTGTCGGTCGGCCTCTTGTAGGTTGGCTTCTATACTCTTTTCTAACTCGAATTTTCTTCAATGGGAGGTCCAAAAAAAAGAGTATAGGAAGCAAAATCGGGGAATGAATATGTGTAAATTGTGGACAAGGTGGACACGGTGGACAAGGAGGTTGAATATTTAACTCGGGGGGAGGTGAATCCCCATTGACTCTATGAAGAGTTGAAATATTTTGAAAATTATAGTCATAAGATTGTGGGTATGGGTCGTATTGATTCGGATAAGTCCAAACCGGTATATTGGTTGGTTCATAATGTGAAAAAACAGGGTTAGAATTACCCGAAACAAATGGGGTCGGTGTAAAATATGGATTCATTTTAGGATTGAAAGAATTTTTATTGTTGAATTCCATTTCACAAACAATCACAAACAAAAATGAAAAAGCAAACAACAAACAAAAAGAAAAGAAAAAATCAAAACAAGAAGCCTATGTTAAGGTTGACCTAGACCTAGACGACTCCTAACTGGTCGATTACCTGGGGAGGTTGTTGCTTGATTCCGACCACAAGCTAATTGGCCAGGTAGGGGCAAAATACGTTGGGAGGTATCCTGCGTAAGCAATGGGCCTTAAATTACGCCAAACCACGGTATCTTCGAGGCGTAACCTCTTAATCCCCAACCTTAGACACCGATTTCACAAGAGTAAGATTCAAAACAAGTTCCACCCTCGGTCAATCTCTTAATGAGTCTGAGATGTCCCTAGGGGCCAACGTCTATCAATTTTTATTATGACTTAGATTGTTTGAGTGGGAGGTGATTTTGGGCTAAGGAAGGGTGATGAAATCCCACCTATCTTGTATAGGTTTTGTCCTTAAGTTCAATTCGTGCAAGTATGCAATATAGACAAGAATATAACACAAAGCGATAAATCGCCCACGTGTTTGTCCTATGCTATAGCAATGCCATATGTACACCTCAATCCAGATCACAACAGAACAAAATACAGTATATTGGAATTGAATTGACACGTGCTAAATGCAAATGTCTAAACCATTTTAAAAGCGTCCAAATACGTATTTTAGTTCTTTAATTTATTGCGGTGTGTAGGCAATCAAAACAGAAAAATAGCAGCACAAATCCACTAGCTATTACAATATACACATCACAGCACAACAAGATACACAAATGCTACAAATTGGCCGCGGACACGCGGCTAAAGTCGCATTTGCGCGGCGTTACTTTAGAATCTGGGGCCCTGCTTTCTAGAGCAGGGAGCTACAGTGCTAATGGTTGTTATGCATTCAAACAACGCATGGATCCTCGGCCATCACTAATCCTTGGCTTCAAGAGACGATACAGAGCATGGCCCATAAGATTGTTCTTCTACATTCAAACAACACATCCATACCACATAACAAGTTGCAAGCTACTGTTAATCATCAAACCGATTAGAGGTGAGCATGAAATAAAGAAGACATTACAAGTTAGCAAGTTAGTGGGTTAGATGTTAGAAATGTTAGAATGTTAGAATCCATCATCATGAGCCATCAATGGCTCTTGCAAGAGCAAGGCCTTGTAGAGGCTATTAGATTCATGTGATTATCAAGTAAGTGGTTAGATGGTTAGTGGTTAGTAGTTAGATTGCCATGAGAAGAAAAGTTAGCCAAGCATCATGTAGAAGATGGAGAAGATTACATTGAAGAAGAAATGAGGCACCTTTATATAGATTGTCACCATCTATTACATCAATCCTCTCTATCTCTCTCTGAATCTCTCAGCCCTACTACAAGATCTAAAAACGAAAATAAAATACAAAAGAAAAGAAAGGAAGAACACCTACACTACACTACCCTAAAGATAGAAACCTACCTAAATCAAAAACTCCTCGTTTGGGTCTCTACGGGGTTTTTTATAGGCATATAGAGGTTTAGAAGACGAGACGGGGCCACGCGTCGAAGATCGCCGCGTGGCCCCACCAACTTGTCACGGATCCGCGAACAAAACCAGGGAATTATTTCCCTGGTTTTAGCGAGGATCTTCCCGTTGCTTCGAGGACCTTCCTGGTATATCCCAATTCTGGTATTTTCACCCGAATATTCGTCTGACGTGCGCAAAGGTCTAAATTCAAAGCATCTTCTAAAAGTTCCCTTACTTGGCCTCTAAGAATTGCGGATTTAATTACCCAAAAATGGGGTTAATTAAGCTCTTATTACTCCTTTACCCTTAAACTCCTGATTTATCTGCAAGAGGACCAAAAACACTGTTTAGACTAACATTTTATTCATAAATCAGTAGGAAAATGCGATATAATAATGCAGAATTATAGACTAATCATTCACCCAATTTCAAGTTTCAGGTAGATGCACCTTCCAATGATCTCTTCTTTTCTGGAGCTTGCAAAGACTTTTCTCCTCTGTGTCCGAGCCTCATCTGTCAGACCTGTGTGAAAACATCATCTTAAGAAATAGAAGTCTCCACCTGACCTGTAACTGTACTGTCCTTCAAGTAGAAGAGATTGTTCCGGCGGGCACCCTTCATAACCACCATTGAGCCTTTGGTCATCTTGAGAACACCATCTCGTATAGATACCATAAGACCCAACGTTTTCAAAACACCAAAAGAGATAAGATTCATTTTGAGTTGAGGTACATACCTCACTTTCTTCGATTCTTGTACTATCCCATCCAACATCTTAATACGAACTGTACCTATCCCTTTCACATTACTGTTGGCCCAATGGCCTTCCACTCTAGTTTTGATGATGATCAACACTCATGTAGTTATGTTTACTAATATTCTTGTGTTTCTAAGTTTCAGATCATTAACAGGATATTTGTAATACCCGTTCCCGGAATACATACTTAGTTGCGTATTCAGTTTTCGATCGTATTTTTCGATTTACTTCCTGTATTTGACCGATTTCAATTTCAAATATTATTTTCCAATATATTAGATTTCTATGATTTTCTGGAATTTTCCTGAATTTAATTAAATATTTTCAAAAACCGGTGTCGACCAGTGCCGCTGATCGATTCTCGGATTTTTAATTCACAAACAGTTAGGAATTTCTAGAAGGTCCTTTAGACTTTATTTCTTAGAATCATATTTTCTATCTAATACTTTTTCTGAGAATTTTATGAATTTATGAAAATTCCAACGGAGTCGGTAGATAACTGATTCCGAGATTTTTAGTTTTAAAACTATAAATTATTTCTCCAAACGAATTTCACCATGAGTCTTAAAATAATATTCTTGATTTTTAGTAAATTTTGCGAGTCGTTCCGAGATACTGAATTTCGGACGATTTCGGTATTTTCCAAAACGTTTTCCGCATCCTCGACTTAAACCCGGAAATTTGTCTTTCATTTTTAAATCCAAGAGAAAAATCTTCATTTATAATTTCTTTTCCTTTTCCTTTTTCTTAATTTCCATCCTTCCTCCACAACCACAAGCTTTTCCATTTTCCAAAATTCTAAATTTTTTCCAAAATTACAACCTCCACTCAATCCACCAACCCACCTACTTCCTCATTTAATGCATCTCTTACTCTCTCTCTCCCATGGCCAGCCAAGTGGCCAAGTGAGGGACACCTCACCCTCTTCTATTTGCAATAAACCCCCTCTCAATTACATTATTTGCAACTCCTTTACAAAATCTAAAACCTATATAAACATTTCCTTTACATTTCTTCTCCTTTTTCTTCATTTCACCAAAGTATTAGCCTTCACCATTTCCTCTCCATCTCAACTTCAACCACCTACTTCCAAAACAACACCACAAGATCATCATCTCCACCTCAAGCAACCATTTTGGAACTTGGATCGTAGCTTTCTTCGCCGCCAAAGATCACCTTGGTGCTATTCGTCGACAACGACCCTTTCGATCGCATAAAACGTCGATTGAATCACTCCTAGTGAGTATTTTTACTCACCAAGACTTGTCTAATTCCTAGCACACTTGTGTTCTCATATCCTGTATATTTACATCTTCAAAATCATGTTTTTTGGACCATCAAACACAACCATCAGAAAATCTGTTCTGTATTCTGTTTCTAGACGATTAGTCGACTTGACCTAGGTATTAGTCGACTAACCCATCTGTTTTGAAACGTAACTTTTCTGGAACACAGTTTTAGTCGACTAGCCTATCTATTAGTCGACTAGAAATCTTTGTTAGTCGACTACACTTTCCACCCTAGTCGACTAACTTTTCCTGAATCAGAAACTCAACTCTCTGTATCACAGACTTGGTCGACTTAAGTATCTGTCGGTCGACTTATAATCATTGTTAGTCGACTAACCCTTCCACCTAGTCGACTAACTTTTCCTGAAACCAGAATCCAACTCTCTGGAACCCAGTTTTAGTCGACTAATCCAGACTGTTAGTCGACTAGAAACCCCTATTAGTCGACTAACCCTTCCACCTAGTCGACTAATTTAGGCTGTTTGTTATAGTTGATTTCTTTTCTGAATTGGATCGTACCCTTGATACATATGTGTTATATCATCCTTGTTTATGCTTCATAACTGGTACTCATGATATGTTACTTGATGGACATTTCTTCTTGTTACTTCATGACTTATTATTGTGTAGTCTCATTCCATAACTTGTTAATAAATGGATATCACCACTTATCATGCCATCACTTGAACCAAGCATGATACACTTGACTTTTGTATAAAATGGACAACTTATATGGGTCGGGGGAAAACATGCGAATATCGATATGTGTTCGTGTTTACAGTGGTTTTAGGAATGTTGTGCAACTCATGTTCCGGTCTGACCTGTGGGCCACCAGGGGACCGAGGGGAGTGCTTGCTCCCTCCTTACTGGTACCATCATGATAAGGGCATACATAAGTCCCTCCTGTTAGCCTAGCGGCTGGCTTCCGTCACCAAGCAACGGAACAATCCTGGACCGTTATCCCGGGCATGTACGGGATCCACTGTAAACATAGTTCGTCGATACAACCGCTGGTTCCAATAACAACCTTGCTTTACTAGGATATGGATCTATGTGCGCTGGGACGCTGGGTCACATAGCTAGATATCACAGTAAGACAAGTAATAATAATAATAGACTCTAACTGTGGATTCGTTGTATTCTGATTTTATTTCTTCATGCTTCCATTATTCGTTGATTGATATTCATATTACTGTTCTAACTTCCTTATCCTTGTTTTATAGCCATTTGGCTGTAGCCTGTTCGTTGTTGGGAGGTCCTGACTCCCTTGGATTTGTATGTTCAGGTTCTGAAGCTTGGATCGAAGTGGAGCCATCCACAGAGGATCGAGCTTTCTTTAGTGAGCAGGCGATTAGCTCCAGTCCTTGTGCCAGATCTCTCTTTTGACTCACGGGATCTTCATCCTACTCGTGAGCATTTTGGGTTCATATTGTATCTTTTACTTTTGGACTTGGTTGTGATAAAAGATACATGAAATGTGTAATGTTTTATCATATCTTGTGATAACTTGTACTTGTACTTTTAAGTTGGCATATGTATGTATATCACGCTTTGTCGTGTACTCTGATCCTTGTTGTACTGAATGCTTAGCGTATATACGTGGGGGCATTTTCTGACCTACGTATATACGTCGCAGTGACGCCCCCGTATCCGTGAGATCGGGGCGTTACAATATTAGTTGGTGATTAGCTTCAACAAGATGATTAGAAGCTTATCATGGTGATTCCAGTGCCAAAACTTAAAGATCATACCTTTGCACTTGGAGAATCACGGAGTTTTGGAGCAAGTCTACTTGAAGATGAAGATCGTCAAGAAGACTTAGGTATCCTAGTTTAGATAGAGTTTTAGATCCATATTTGTAAAGCTTAGTTAGTTGATATGCTCAAGTGCACAAAACACACACGTTTCATGATTTGGTTTTTGGTTTTTCATGAATAATAGATCAAAACAAGTTTAAATTGATATATGTATAGTTGCTTCATTCTATACATGCATGCTTAATCTTTTAAACAAACTTATTTTGACTATCCTATTCATGTTTTGGAAAATTCTAGTTTGATAAAATACAAGTTTTGTTTTTGATAAAATTGGCAAGACACAAAAATGAATTGATATGATTGATATATGTCTTGAAATTTTTATCACAAGTTTGGTTATCAAAGTAAAATGATAAAACAAGTTTTAGAAAAACATATTTTTAGAAAAACAGTTTTATTGTGATTAAAACTATTTTTTAGATTTACTGTGAATTTATGGGATTTTTATTGAGTGAAAAGACCTATTTTCAAATCCCGTATCTGTGCAGAACTGAGGACTGGCTGTCAGGCCAAGTCGGTCGACCGGACCGGTCGACCGCACCATAGGCCGGTCGACCAGGACGGTCGACCGACGTACACAAGTCTGTGCACGTTTGGAGTCTCTGGGACGGTCGACCGGGCCGGTCGACCGAGATGAGAGTTCTGCTCTCAGGATGTTTCGGTCGACCGGGCCGGTCGACCGCTATTGCCCAACGGTCACATTTTTGACCGTTGGCGGTCGACCGGGGCCGGTCGACCGGTGGCCTGTCAGGCTGCCACATCAGCCTAACGGCTAGTTTTGTATAGGGGCTATATAAACCCCATCTCTTTAGGGATTTTTGCCAAGTTTTCTAAGAGAAAAATTTTTAGTTTTCTGAAGTGTTTAAAAGAGTTTTAAAAGAGTTTTGGGCTTTAAACTTCTCATCTCTATTTGTTTTGGGTTTTTGGAAAATCAAAGAAAGCTAGGGTTTTGGAGATTGAATTGATTTGCTTTTTCTATCTTCTACAAGTGATTTCCCAAGAAGTTTTTCTTTGTTGCTTGTTTCCAAAAACACCTTGTTTCCACACTTGAGCTATCTTCTATCCTAAACTATTAGGATCTTGTTTTTGTGGAAAAAGATAAGAGAAAAAGAAAGAGAAGTGTTTGAGGTTGTTTGTTGTAACACCCTATATTTGTGAATCCCTCTTCGGTAGAGGTGATCGGGTGATTGTGTTGTGGATCCCTCTTAGGTAGAGGTGATAGTTTGGTTGTGAGCCTCTTCGGTAGAGGTGTGTGGATTGGTTGTTATATTGGCTACGGGCCTAACCCCTCGGTTGTGAGGAGGTTGTTGTTGAGAGAGGAGTTTGGTACTCCTAGAGTTGTAAGAAATCCTCTTTGGTAGAGGTTCCCTCGGTGGGAGTTGAGATAGTGGAAATCCTACACGGTGGTGTAGGCGGGGATGTAGAGCAAGGTGCTCGAACCTCGAAACAAATCTTGGTGTTTGCGTTGTGATCCATTGTCTCTTAACTCTCCTCTTTATAATTGTGCAAAGCATCATAATTCATATTGCCATATCATATATTGCTTGTGTTGTGCCTTACATCTCTTATTGTCATATCTATTATATGCTTGGCTTGATTGTGTGTGCACATTGTGAATTGCTTGTGTGTTTGTGCATCACCTATACTCATCCAACAAGAGCTTCACATAGCGCCTCAACCCATATCTAGGGGAATCAAGAGGAGTTAGTCCAGAGCCTCGCAAGGGGAATTCGGCTACACTTGTTGTATTGTATTAGTTTGTGCAAATTTGCATTAGCTTCCGCATTTAGCGCACTTAGTTTGCATTTAGTTTCTTAGATTAGCACTTACACCTATTCACCCCCCCCTCTAGGTGTTTTTCAATTGGTATCAGAGCTAGTGCTCCTGATACTTAGGCTTAACATCCTAGGAGTGATCCATTTGCTTGCTAATCTCATTTGCATTTGTTTGTTTGCACATTCATATATAGTTTACCATGGACTTCATGACCCCTCCTAGCTTTGACCCTTCCAACATTGATGTTTGGAAGTATAGGATGTCCATGTACCTAAAGACCCTAGGTTTGCATGTCTTCCTTGCCGCCACCAAGAGATGTTATCTTGGTGATGGTAATCATATAGGGGCCAATGCACAAGCCCTAGAGGCTATTAGAAGCACATTACCTAAAGATTATCTTATGTGTGTTTCTAATCTTGATTCCGCCTTTGCAGTGTGGAACAAGTTGTCAACAACCACCACCTCCAAGCTTCAATTGCCAATCCAAGAAGAGGAATCTAGCGGAGAATCCGAGCCACAACAATGCTATATGGTCCAAGGGAATGACTCCCTTGAGGTACATTCGGAATCTCAACTAGATAGTAATGATTGTGCTAGTTCTTCAAATGATTATGTTGATCCCCATGTCTTAAATGAAGAACTATCTATTGTGTGTGAAAAGTTAATAGAAAAATATAACTTGTTGAAAAAGAAAAGTCTAGATATTGAAAAAGAAAATAAATGTTTGCATTCTAGACTTGATAGTGTTTTGCAAGAGAAGGTTGAGGTCTATAATGAAAGGGATTCATTAAAATCTCAACTTGATCTTGCACTAAAAGAAAATGAATTTTTAAAATCTAAAAATGATTGCCATGTTCTTTTGAAGAAAAATGAAAATTTGTCTTCAAAAGTTGATTTTGTTTTAAAAGAGAATGTTAATTGAAAAACAAAATCATTTCTATTTCCAATGATTTAAATGTTTGCTTAGAGAAGAATATTGTTTTGCAAAATAAGATGGATGCACATGTTTGCCATGCTAGTGTAGCCTCTTCATCTAGTTTACCTAATGCATGTACCTCTTCTTCTAAGATTAATGATGATATTTGCATGTTAAAGAAGAAGGTAGATTGTTTGGGCTCCACTATGAGCCAATGTGCCATGAACCACACTCGCTTGGAATCCTTGGTTCGAAAGAAACAAGTTCCAACTTTATGCATGCACACCCATCACGGCATACACATGCTTCACACGGACACCATCACACGTATGCTCATGTGTAAACATGTACACATTGCGGCCGAAAAGGCCATCTTGCTAAATTTTGCTATGATCGTTTACATGTTGAGAATTTAGCAAAGAAATTTGTTTGGGTTAGAAATGAGACTAACCCCCATGGACCCAATAAGAGATGGGTACCAAAGACCACCCCTCCTATTGTTTTTGATGTAGGTGTGGGCTCTCACATGACGTGAGAGTGATGACACCTTGGAATGGATGCGTTCCGGACTTAAAGGAAATCATATGGATGCATCACTTTCAAGGGAAGGTTTGGTGGAGAGGACCACCATGTTTTGGAGACAAGGAGAGTTGCTTCTTCGGTTTTGGTAACAATCCTTTACTCCATTTATTGTTTACATGCTTTCCATTTCATTGCTTATAGCATGTTTTGATGTTTTATAGCATGTTTCATTGTCTATGGATTAGTATGTTCATTCCATGTTTATTAGATCCTTGACATACATGTATAGTATTTGAGACACACATGCTTATTTGATTCACATTTAGTGTTCTCACCGTTTGTTTAAGCTATAATGTACATCATGAATCTAATACATGTGAATTTACATAGTAATCATGTCTTAGTTTTATCATGATGATTTTTATATTGTGTTTTGATGCTTCATGTTAAGGTTACTTGTTTAGATGTTAGCTTTCATTAAGACTAGGAATTATACTTGTACATATAGTGGGCCACAAATAAATCTATATATGTATGAGCTTGAACGCTTATTTGAACCCATTAGATGTGCTAGTATAGTCTAGTTTTGATGATTCATACATTTCAAACTTGTATTCCATTTTTGGATTTGTTTTATGATTGTGTGTTTCACTTCATGTATATGTTCGTATTGCCAAACTTTAAGATATACATGTATACCCCTTGAGTCATTTGCCTTTCATGCAAATCTATTTATAGACTCAATTGTGTTTAGGGATATGTATGTATACTTCATGTTGGACAAGACATACATATACCTTGAAATGAAAATTGCTTTTAGTAAAGATGTAGATTTTCATGTTTCATGTATTTATGTTTAACTTCAAGTATATGTCTACCTAGTTCAAACTAATCTTATACATATACATCTTTTTGAGCCACGTGCCTTAATGCATATATCTAGTGGACTCGTTGAGTTTTGGATATGTATGTATATTTTAGCTTGTATTAGACATACATATGCCTTGAAGATTAAATAAGTAGTTTTATATGATTTTTCATGTTTTTGATGGAATTATGTTTTAAGGAATAATTAAGCTTAATGAAATATTTTTCATGATTATGATCTTCACATATTATTTGTACACTCATATCTATTGCTCATGTTTTTGTTTCTCATGAGTTATGCTTTATTGGTTAGAGTGATGATTATCATGTGAATTTCATTTTTGTTTTATTCCTTACTTGAAGGATTTCGTGCTAGTTAACAAGTTTTCCATTTAACTAGTTGCGGTGTTCTTCATTTTGGTAGTGATTTTCAAACAAAACTACATTTTCAAATCTATCTTTGAAAACCCCTACCATCCAAGGGCGGTAGGATGGGAGATCATGTTCATGTATGCCCTAAATTGAAAATCTTAAAACTTGAATTATGATTGGGTGGTAGATAATATGATGTATACACTTGAACTTATTGTTATGTCAATTGGTATCATTGAACTCTTTCAATTGGTATCATTTTGATCTTCTTGTATACTCATATATGTTTTGTATGTATGTACGCTTTAAATTCCAAGTATATCAATTTCTATTGGTATCTATTTTTCATACATATATATGTTTGTGTTTATGCTAGTGCTTGAGTTTCAATTTTGTTTAAATTGATTACTTTTAAATTGTTATCAAGACTATGCATGTCTTTAGTTTGTTTTTCATAAAGGGGCAGAAAATTTGATTTTGTACTTCAATTGGTATTTGTACTCCCACTCTTTATGATTAAAAGTTGTTATTTTGAACATATGATATCAACATCAAATTTGTTTATATATTTTCAAAATGAAATATATTCTTACAATTGGTATCAAAATTTGTGTTTAGACATTCAAAATTTGTTATGTTGTTTTACAATTGGTAATTTGTTATGTTTAATTACATTGGTATCAAAAAGTTGTTTAAAGAAAATATTCAAAATTTTGATTTGTAATTCCTATATGCAAGGAGAGCTTAACATCTCTCTTACATATAGATTCATGTTGAGTATATTATAAATTGAGGAGCTTGACAACTCTTCTTTATATGATATACGTGTGTAGGGGGAGCTTCACATCTCCTCTTATGCATTACATAATATGTGTTATGTGAATTGGGGCTTGTCATCCTTTCTTCATGTAATGCATATGTGTAGGGAAGCTAACTTAGCATCTTCCTCTTCATGAATGTATATAGCATATAACATATATTGATCCTTGTTTATTGGTATCAAGATGCTTCATTGACATATTTTCTAATTGATATCATGTTGTAGTCACCCCTTATTGACTTTGTTTTTTTTTGTTTTAGACAAAAAGGGGGAGAACATTGTTTGCATCGTTTTGTTTGACATAAAGGGGAAGAAAGATTTTTACCCCTCGTTTTATTTATGGTTTTGATTACCCCTTTGTTGATGATTGACAAAAAGGGGAGAAGTATTTGAGTTTTATATGCATGCCTATGTTTTATATGCATATATTATGTTTTAATCTCAAGAATATTAAGTTTAATTGATATATAGAGTTTGCTTTGTAATTGGTAACTAGAGCTTATTTGTTTTGAATATTCCATTTGATATCTAGAACCATTTATTGTTTATGCATATGCATGTTTCATGTTTAACATTCATTGCATATTTATTTATTCATTTGTTATGCATGAGTTAAGGGGGAGCTTCCTTGAAGCTTATCTTTAATCCATGCATATATAACTCCATGAGTTTTGTCATCATCAAAAAGGGGGAGATTGTTGGCCCAATGGCCTTCCACTCTAGTTTTGATGATGATCAACACTCATGTAGTTATGTTTACTAATATTCTTGTGTTTCTAAGTTTCAGATCATTAACAGGATATTAGTTGGTGATTAGCTTCAACAAGATGATTAGAAGCTTATCATGGTGATTCCGGTGCCAAAGCTTAAAGATCATACCTTTGCACTTGGAGAATCACGGAGTTTTGGAGCAAGTCTACTTGAAGATGAAGATCGTCAAGAAGACTTAGGTATCCTAGTTTAGATAGAGTTTTAGATCCATATTTGTAAAGCTTAGTTTAGTTGATATGCTCAAGTGCACAAAACACACACGTTTCATGGTTTGGTTTTTGGTTTTTCATGAATAATAGATCAAAACAAGTTTAAATTGATATATGTATAGTTGCTTCATTCTATACATGCATGCTTAATCTTTTTAAACAAACTTATTTTGACTATCCTATTCATGTTTTGAAAAATTCTAGTTTGATAAAATACAAGTTTTGTTTTGATAAAATTGGCAAGACACAAAAATGAATTGATATGATTGATATATGTCTTGAAATTTTTATCACAAGTTTGGTTATCAAAGTAAAATGATAAAACAAGTTTTAGAAAAACATATTTTTAGAAAAACAGTTTTTATTGTGATTAAAACTATTTTTTAGATTTACTGTGAATTTATGGGATTTTTATTGAGTGAAAAGACCTATTTTCAAATCCCGTATCTGTGCAGAACTGAGGACTGGCTGTCAGGCCAAGTCGGTCGACCGGACCGGTCGACCGCACCATAGGCCGGTCGACCAGGACGGTCGACCGACGTACACAAGTCTGTGCACGTTTTGGAGTCTCTGGGACGGTCGACCGGGCCGGTCGACCGAGATGAGAGTTCTGCTCTCAGGATGTTTCGGTCGACCGGGCCGGTCGACCGCTATTGCCCAACGGTCACATTTTTGACCGTTGGCGGTCGACCGGGCCGGTCGACGGTGGCCTGTCAGGCTGCCACATCAGCCTAACGGCTAGTTTTGTATAGGGGCTATATAAACCCCATCTCTTTGGGGATTTTTGCCAAGTTTTCTAGAGAAAAATTTTTAGTTTTCTGAAGTGTTTAAAAGAGTTTTAAAAAGAGTTTTTGGGCTTTAAACTTCTCATCTCTATTTGTTTTGGGTTTTTGGAAAATCAAAGAAAGCTAGGTTTTGGGAGATTGAATTGATTTGCTTTTTCTATCTTCTACAAGTGATTTCCCAAGAAGTTTTTCTTTGTTGCTTGTTTCCAAAACACCTTGTTTCCACACTTGAGCTATCTTCTATCCTAAACTATTAGGATCTTGTTTTTGTGGAAAAAGATAAGAGAAAAAGAAAGAGAAGTGTTTGAGGTTGTTTGTGTAAACCTCATTGTTGTAAACACCCTTATATTTGTGAATCCCTCTTCGGTAGAGGTGATCGGGTGATTGTGTTGTGGATCCCTCTTAGGTAGAGGTGATAGTGTTTGGTTGTGAGCCTCTTCGGTAGAGGTGTGTGGATTGGTTGTTGTATTGGCTACGGGCCTAACCCCCGGTTGTGAGGAGGTTGTTGTTGAGAGAGGAGTTTGGTGCTCTAGAGTTGTAAGAAATCCTCTTTGGTAGAGGTTCCCTCGGTGGGAGTTGAGATAGTGGAAATCCTACACGGTGGTGTAGGCGGGGATGTAGAGCAAGGTGCTCGAACCTCGAAACAAATCTTGGTGTTTGCGTTGTGATCCATTGTCTCTCTAACTCTCTCTCTTTATAATTGTGCAAAGCATCATAATTCATATTGCCATATCATATATTGCTTGTGTTGTGCCTTACATCTCTTATTGTCATATCTATTATATGCTTGGCTTGATTGTGTGTGCACATTGTGAATTGCTTGTGTGTTGTGCATCACCTATACTCATCCAACAAGAGCTTCACATAGCGCCTCAACCCATATCTAGGGGAATCAAGAGGAGTTAGTCCAGAGCCTCGCAAGGGGAATTCGGCTACACTTGTTGTATTGTATTAGTTTGTGCATAATTTGCATTAGCTTCCGCATTTAGCGCACTTAGTTTGCATTTAGTTTCTTAGATTAGCACTTACACCTATTCACCCCCCCCCCCTCTAGGTGTTTTTCAATTGGTATCAGAGCTAGTGCTCCTGATACTTAGGCTTAACATCCTAGGAGTGATCCATTTGCTTGCTAATCTCATTTGCATTTGTTTGTTTGCACATTCATATATAGTTTACCATGAACTTCATGACCCCTCCTAGCTTTGACCCTTCCAACATTGATGTTTGGAAGTATAGGATGTCATGTACCTAAAGACCCTAGGTTTGCATGTCTTCCTTGCCGCCACCAAGAGATGTTATCTTGGTGATGGTAATCATATAGGGGCCAATGCACAAGCCCTAGAGGCTATTAGAAGCACATTACCTAAAGATTATCTTATGTGTGTTTCTTATCTTGATTCCGCCTTTGCAGTGTGGAACAAGTTGTCAACAACCACCACCTCCAAGCTTCAATTGCAATCCAAGAAGAGGAATCTAGCGGAGAATCCGAGCCACAACAATGCTATATGGTCCAAGGGAATGACTCCCTTGAGGTACATTCGGAATCTCAACTAGATAGTAATGATTGTGCTAGTTCTTCAATGATTATGTTGATCCCCATGTCTTAAATGAAGAACTATCTATTGTGTGTGAAAAGTTAATAGAAAAATATAACTTGTTGAAAAAGAAAAGTCTAGATATTGAAAAAGAAAATAAATGTTTGCATTCTAGACTTGATAGTGTTTTGCAAGAGAAGGTTAAGGTCTATAATGAAAGGGATTCATTAAAATCTCACTTGATCTTGCACTTAAAGAAAATGAATTTTAAAATCTAAAAATGATTGCCATGTTCTTTTGAAGAAAAATGAAAATTTGTCTTCAAAAGTTGATTTTGTTTTAAAAGAGAATGTTAATTTGAAAAACAAAATCATTTCTATTCCAATGATTTAAATGTTTGCTTAGAGAAGAATATTGTTTTGCAAAATAAGATGGATGCACATGTTTGCCATGCTAGTGTAGCCTCTTCATCTAGTTTACCTAATGCATGTACCTCTTCTTCTAAGATTAATGATGATATTTGCATGTTAAAGAAGAAGGTAGATTGTTTGGGCTCCAATATGAGCCAATGTGCCATGAACCACACTCGCTTGGAATCCTTGGTTCGAAAGAAACAAGTTCCAACTTTTATGCATGCACACCCATCACGGCATACACATGCTTCACACGGACACCATCACATGTATGCTCATGTGTACACATGTACACATTGCGGCCGAAAAGGCCATCTTGCTAAATTTTGCTATGATCGTTTACATGTTGAGAATTTAGCAAAGAAATTTGTTTGGGTTAGAAATGAGACTAACCCCCATGGACCCAATAAGAGATGGGTACCAAAGACCACCCCTCCTATTGTTTTGATGTAGGTGTGGGCTCTCACATGACGTGAGAGTGATGACACCTTGGAGTGGATGCGTTCGGACTAAAGGAAATCATATGGATGCATCACTTTCAAGGGAAGGTTTGGTGGAGAGGACCACCATGTTTGGAGACAAGGAGAGTTGCTTCTTCGGTTTTGGTAACAATCCTTTACTCCCATTTATTGTTTACATGCTTTCCATTTCATTGCTTATAGCATGTTTTGATGTTTTATAGCATGTTTCATTGTCTATGGATTAGTATGTTCATTCCATGTTTATTAGATCCTTGACATACATGTATAGTATTTGAGACACACATGCTTATTTGATTCACATTTAGTGTTCTCACCGTTTGTTTAAGCTATAATGTACATCATGAATCTAATACATGTGAATTTACATAGTAATCATGTCTTAGTTTTATCATGATGATTTTTATATTGTGTTTTGATGCTTCATGTTAAGGTTACTTGTTTAGATGTTAGGTTTCATTAAGACTAGGAATTATAGTACATGTGAATAAACTATATATGTATGAGTGACTGAACATAATGTTAATATAGTATATGTATGAGCTTGAACGCTTATTTGACCATGTAGATGTGTTAGATGTCTGTAGTGTGTATTCATCATGATGTTCATTTTTGTATTCCATTTTGGATTTGTTTTATGATTGTGTGTTTCACTTCATGTATATTTCGTATTGCCAAACTTTAAGATATACATGTATACCCCTTGAGTCATTTGCCTTTCATGCAAATCTATTTATAGACTCAATTGTGTTTAGGGATATGTAGTATACTTCATGTTGGACAAGACATACATATACCTTGAAATGAAAATTGCTTTTAGTAAAGATGTAGATTTCATATTTCATGTATTTATATTTAACTTCATGTATATGTCTACCTAGTTCAAACTACTCTTATACATATACATCTTTTTTGAGCCACGTGCCTTAATGCATATATCTAGTGGACTCGTTGAGTTTTGGATGTATGTATATTTTAGCTTGTATTAGACATACATATGCCTTGAAGATTAAATAAGTAGTTTTATATGATTTTCATGTTTTTGATGGAATTATGTTTTAAGGAATAATTAAGCTTAATGAAATATTTTTCATGATTATGATCTTCACATATTATTTGTACACTCATATCTATTGCTCATGTTTTTGTTTCTCATGAGTTATGCTTTATTGGTTAGAGTGATGATTATCATGTGAATTTCATTTTTGTTTTATTCCTTACTTGAAGGATTTCGTGCTAGTTAACAAGTTTTCCATTTAACTAGTGCGGTGTTCTTCATTTTGGTAGTGATTTTCAAACAAAACTACATTTTCAAATATATCTTTGAAAACCCCTACCATCCAAGGGCGGTAGGATGGAGATCATGTTCATGTATGCCCTAAATTGAAAATCTTTAAAACTTGAATTATGATTGGGTGGTAGATAATATGATGTATACACTTGAACTTATTGTTATGTCAATTGGTATCATTGAACTTTCAATTGGTATCATTTTGATCTTCTTGTATACTCATATATGTTTTGTATGTATGTACGCTTTAAATTCCAAGTATATCAATTTCTATTGGTATCTATTTTTTCATACATATATTGTTTGTGTTTATGCTAGTGCTTGAGTTTCAATTTTGTTTTAATTGATTATTTTTAAATTGTTATCAAGACTATGCATGTCTTTAGTTTGTTTTTCATAAAGGGGGAGAAATTTGATTTTGTACTTCAATTGGTATTTGTACTCCCACTCTTTATGATTAAAAGTTGTATTTTGAACATATGATATCAACATCAAATTTGTTTATATATTTTCAAAAATGAAATATATTCTTACAATTGGTATCAAAATTGTGTTTAGACATTCAAAATTGTTATGTTGTTTTACAATTGGTAATTTGTTATGTTTAATTACAATTGGTATCTCAAAAAGTTGTTTAAAGAAAATATTCAAAATTTTGATTTGTAATTCCTATATGCAAAGAGAGCTTAACATCTCTCTTACATATAGATTCATGTTGAGTATATTATAAATTGAGGAGCTTGACAACTCTTCTTTATATGATATACGTGTGTAGGGGGAGCTTCACATCTCCTCTTATGCATTACATAATATGTGTTATGTGAATTGGGGCTTGTCATCCTTTCTTCATGTAATGCATATGTGTAGGGAAGCTAACTTAGCATCTTCCTCTTCATGAATGTATATAGCATATAACATATATTGATCCTTGTTTATTGGTATCAAGATGCTTCATTGACATATTTTCTAATTGATATCATGTTTGTAGTCACCCCTTATTGACTTTGTTTTTTTTTTGTTTTAGACAAAAAGGGGGAGAACATTGTTTGCATCGTTTTGTTTGACATAAAGGGGAAGAAAGATTTTTACCCTCGTTTTATTTATGGTTTTGATTACCCCTTTGTTGATGATTGACAAAAAGGGGGAGAAGTATTTGAGTTTTATATGCATGCCTATGTTTTATATGCATATATTATGTTTTAATCTCAAGAATATTAAGTTTAATTGATATATAGAGTTTGCTTTGTAATTGGTATCTAGAGCTTATTTTGTTTTGAATATTCCATTTGATATCTAGAACCATTTATTGTTTATGCATATGCATGTTTCATGTTTAACATTCATTGCATTTTATTTATTCATTTGTTATGCATGAGTTAAGGGGAGCTTCCTTGAAGCTTATCTTTAATCCATGCATATATAACTCCATGAGTTTTGTCATCATCAAAAAGGGGGAGATTGTTGGCCCAATGGCCTTCCACTCTAGTTTTGATGATGATCAACACTGATGTAGTTATGTTTACTAATATTCTTGTGTTTCTAAGTTTCAGATCATTAACAGGATATTAGTTGGTGATTAGCTTCAACAAGATGATTAGAAGCTTATCATGGTGATTCCGGTGCCAAAGCTTAAAGATCATACCTTTGCACTTGGAGAATCACGGAGTTTTGGAGCAAGTCTACTTGAAGATGAAGATCGTCAAGAAGACTTAGGTATCCTAGTTTAGATAGAGTTTTAGATCCATATTTGTAAAGCTTAGTTTAGTTGATATGCTCAAGTGCACAAAACACACACGTTTCATGATTTGGTTTTTGGTTTTTCATGAATAATAGATCAAAACAAGTTTAAATGATATATGTATAGTTGCTTCATTCTATACATGCATGCTTAATCTTTTTAAACAAACTTATTTTGACTATCCTATTCATGTTTTGAAAAATTCTAGTTTGATAAAATACAAGTTTGTTTTTGATAAAATTGGCAAGACACAAAAATGAATTGATATGATTGATATATGTCTTGAAATTTTTATCACAAGTTTGGTTATCAAAGTAAAATGATAAAACAAGTTTTAGAAAAACATATTTTTAGAAAAACAATTTTTATTGTGATTAAAACTATTTTTTAGATTTACTGTGAATTTATGGGATTTTTATGAGTGAAAAGACCTATTTTCAAATCCCGTATCTGTGCAGAACTGAGGACTGGCTGTCAGGCCAAGTCGGTCGACCGGACCGGTCGACCGCACCATAAGCCGGTCGACCGGGACGGTCGACCGACGTGCACAAGTCTGTGCACGTTTTGGAGTCTCTGGGACGGTCGACCGGGCCGGTCGACCGAGATGAGAGTTCTGCTCTCAGGATGTTTCGGTCGACCGGGCCGGTCGACCGCTATTGCCCAACGGTCACATTTTTGACCGTTGGCGGTCGACCGGGCCGGTCGACCGGTGGCCTGTCAGGCTGTCACATCAGCCTAACGGCTAGTTTTGTATAGGGGCTATATAAACCCCATCTCTTTGGGGATTTTTGCCAAGTTTTCTAAGAGAAAAATTTTTAGTTTTCTGAAGTGTTTAAAAGAGTTTTAAAAAGAGTTTTTGGGCTTTAAACTTCTCATCTCTATTTGTTTTGGGTTTTTGGAAAATCAAAGAAAGCTAAGGTTTTGGGAGATTGAATTGATTTGCTTTTCTATCTTCTACAAGTGATTTCCCAAGAAGTTTTTCTTTGTTGCTTGTTTCCAAAAACACCTTGTTTCCACACTTGAGCTATCTTCTATCCTAAACTATTAGGATCTTGTTTTTGTGGAAAAAGATAAGAGAAAAAGAAAGAGAAGTGTTTGAGGTTGTTTGTTGTAAACCTCATTGTTGTAAACACCCTTATATTTGTGAATCCCTCTTCGGTAGAGGTGATCGGGTGATTGAGTTGTGGATCCCTCTTAGGTAGAGGTGATAGTGTTTGGTTGTGAGCCTCTTCGGTAGAGGTGTGTGGATTGGTTGTTGTATTGGCTACGGGCCTAACCCCTCGGTTGTGAGGAGGTTGTTGTTGAGAGAGGAGTTTGGTACTCCTAGAGTTGTAAGAAATCCTCTTTGGTAGAGGTTCCCTCGGTGGGAGTTGAGATAGTGGAAATCCTACACGGTGGTGTAGGCGGGGATGTAGAGCAAGGTGCTCGAACCTCGAAACAAATCTTGGTGTTTGCGTTGTGATCCATTGTCTCTCTAACTCTCTCTCTTTATAATTGTGCAAAGCATCATAATTCATATTGCCATATCATATATTGCTTGTGTTGTGCCTTGCATCTCTTATTGTCATATCTATCATATGCTTGGCTTGATTGTGTGTGCACATTGTGAATTGCTTGTGTGTTTGTGCATCACCTATACTCATCCAACAAGAGCTTCACATAGCGCCTCAACCCATATCTAGGGGAATCAAGAGGAGTTAGTCCAGAGCCTCGCAAGGGGAATTCGGCTACACTTGTTGTATTGTATTAGTTTGTGCATAATTTGCATTAGCTTCCGCATTTAGCGCACTTAGTTTGCATTTAGTTTCTTAGATTAGCACTTACACCTATTCACCCCCCCCTCTAGGTGTTTTTCAATTACATGGATGATCATCACCCATGACCGTGAAACATCCATCTTAGCTTCTCAAAACTAGAAAACCAGTCCCTATTCGGGCACACATTATAGGTAACTCATGTATCTAAGATTCACTCAGAATTATCTGAGTAACCAACAGTAGGAGTAATAACAGAAAAATAGAATACCGATGAGCCTGAGTCCAATCCATCTGTCTGTGAAGTACTGACATAAGTACTGACAACCTGTGTGAGATTCGTCTCGGTCTTCGACTCCTTCTTACCTTTGGCCTTCAGACAATCAACCTTCCAGTGCCCTAGCTCCTTGCATAAGGCGCACTGGTTCTTCTTCAGATCTCTGAACTTGATCTGGATTTGATCTTCCCTCATCACCTCTGCCCTTCCGATTGAAACTCCTGCCTTTTACTGCCAACGCTTTTGCTGTTATGCTCCCTGAAAAAGACAATATGTCCTGCCTCCTTACTTCATAATTCACAAAAGCAGCAGATACCTCATTGTAGCTAAGGGATTGTCTTTCATTGATCAATGTAAGAGTAAAGGTCTCATACTCTTCTTCAGGAAGAGAATTTAATAGAATCACCGCCTTATCCTCTTCATTGATCTTCACGTCCACATTAACTAGATCTGTAAGAAACTTTGTGTAGCTATTCATGTGTTCGTCTACAGAGATTCTCCTCTTCATCTACAAACGATAAAGCCTCCTCTTCAACTGTAACCGCGATTCGATGCTTTTCATTAGATTTTTTCTCCAGATCTCTCACAGCTGCCTCGCAGATGTTTCATGCAACACATGATACTTGATGTCTTAGTCAAACAAGACCTGATTAAGCCACACGCCGTCCGGTTCATCTTGTCCCAATCTTCTTCAGTAATGGAATCACGATTTTTCTCCAACCGTAGAATGTCTTCGAGGTTTGATGTCGTCAATGCATCAATCACCTCACATCTCCACATACCGAAGTTGTTCTTGCCGTCGAACTTCACCACATCAATCCTCAATGGATGTGGATTCATAGATTTCACCGTAAATGTACTATCTCCAGCCATCTTCTCAATTGATTCCTCAAACAATGTGAAAAACAAATGGAGTTAGATCAAAAAAGTGGATAAAGATAGGATTTTTACCTCAAAACGAAACTCTCGAAGAGTTTCCGAAGTGATCTACTCCTCCGAATTAATTCCTCGAGCAATCCAAATGTGTTTTGAGATCGACACACGATCCCACAAACAGTTCCAACGCTGCTCCGAGATTGACATACAATCTCCGCCAAACAGCAATCAATGCTCTTGGAATAGACACACGATCCCACAAACCTGGGATGCTCTGATACCACTTGTTGCGCGCGAGACAACAACCAATGAGGAATCCACCAATAGAGATAAATGCAGCGGAGAAGTGCCCACACGATAAGAACAGAGAAACAGGAGAGAAAGCAAGCCAACACAATATTTAACGAGGTTTGACAATTTGCCTACGTCCTCCAGGCAAGGGAAGGAGATTTTATTGATTCAACAATCAATACAAGTTGTTCCTTACTTCAAGGAATTTCTAAGAGAGATTTTCAGTGGGATACAATTCATGAGGGCCTTAACTCATATTTATAGCCAGAGAGTCTCAGGGATTTAGGAAACCCTGATTGGATTTGACCCCAAAACAGAAAAGGAGTCTGAATCCTGTAAGGAGAACAAAACGTGTTTGTCGGTCGACAGGCCGGTCGACCGACCCTTGTCCTCGGTCGACCAGCCCGGTCGATCAGGACCAATCGAGAGTTGTGCCTTTCAGTCCGTCGACCGCTCCGGTTGACCGGGCGGTCGACTGGCCATGTTTGTGCACGTCGTGCACACCGGTTGACCGGGGCGGGCGACAAGGTTCTGTCTTGGCCTGCAACGAGTTCCCGTTCTTGCTCTTTTTGACTTCTGATCTCTGGGCTATCTTCCTGATGAGTTAAAAAAAACTCTTCTGATGTTCTTTGTCTCCCGTATCTCCTCTCTCCCGACACTTAGAGAGGCTCATGCTCAAGAATTAGAGTTGTTGTGCTTGAAGGTGAGAGATAAAACTTTCAGATTAGAGAGAAATAAAGGATTCAATAAACAATGTTTGATCGCCATGGAAGTTGTCGTAAGGATAAGCCATCAAACAGGTATCTAAGTAAACGGCAAGCTGATAAATCATCACTTCCTAAAAATAATCACCCCGGGTGGCATGACAGTTTTCTCAATTAAGTGGTTGATGCAGAGTACCAAAACAAACTCCATAGTAGAAATGAACATAACTCTTGTAAAATTTTCCCTTTTCTTTTCTACATGGCCAAGTGAAGTAATATGGCACACTCTATGGGTTGGAAGTTGGGACCTCTTAGATAAATAAAAGTTTCCTTTTGCATGCAATTGTTGGACTTGTTCCATATTCCATACTTTTCCTTGTAACCAAATGACCATAAATGTGGACTCGATATCAAACCATCTAACACATTGCCATAAATCCACTAATTCTTTTTCCTTTTCTTTTTTTTAGGGGAATAAATCATCTTATCCTACTTTGGACTACGTGCATAGTCATTGTCATTATTTAAATATGAAAGGAAAAAAAGAATATTTATAGATGATATTCGAATGGACCTATTAATTATATAAATATGAAAGGAAAAACTATACAAATTAAGTTAAATTTATATTCACTTGTATTTGTTTGTGAAGAAGGGAACCAAGTTGACAAAGCAATATATTGAAGAATAAGTTTAAAGCATTAAGGTTTAATTAGTCATTAAATATTTTAATAGACAGTTTAAAATAAGTAAGATTTATCAAAATTCAATGATAAAAATTAGCATTCGTTTAATAGCTTATAGATTTAGCATTCTTAATTTGTAATTCAAGTTGACATTTATTTATGGCATTTATATTCACTGTCACAAATTCATAGCAGCATAAATTTACAAATTATGTGATTTAATTTATAAATAGATGATAAAGATCAAGGTCTTTACTTTATAATATATTATTCAAACTAAAATAATATGTGATTCAATTCTCTATAACAAACAACACTTCTTTTATTCATCAACCAAAGTAATAATATGTTCTAAATTAATCCTAAACACCCTCGTATCACTCTCTAACAATAAAAGGATTGAACTATCTTTCCAAATCAAAATCTCTAACTTTTTAACAAAATTGAAATAGCAATAACTGTTAGAATGTGATAAACCCGGATACATCCTTTATTTTCATATATTGGTACATTTGCGTTTTAGAATAGTTTATATTATTTTTTTACATAGTTATATTAAAAATTTGTTTCTGCAAACTAGTTTAATATATGACTAAAATTGAAATAACAATAACTAGAAGATTACCCTAAACCCATGTTAAACAGATAGATATTTTATGAATTTTTCAAACTTGCATCTAATGGTTTCATACTGAGCCCGAATAAACCCACACCAAAGAAAGAACCCTGAATCTGTGGATTGATCTTTGATTTTCATTATTTTCATGCATACGGCATTGCATTCTTTGAACTTCTTAATTATGAGAATTGAAAAGGAATAGAAGCTCAATTTATTTCATCTAAAATTCCAGGAATACTACAATGAGAATTTTCTGTGACATGAAAAAACTCAAGTGAGAAGACATGGGCATTGGTGTACTCAATAAAAATATGAAAGCCAACATGAAAAAAAAAAAAAAAAATGAAGTCTCAGAATTGCTCACCCATTATAGACCAGGATATCTAAACTAATAATATACATTGGTTTATTTTATTAGTTAAATCATATGTTTATCTTATTCGCACTGATATAGACCAGGATATCTAAACTAATAATATACATTGGTTTATTTTATTAGTTAAATCATATGTTTATCTTATTCGCACTGATCCAAACGTTGCACCTGAGAATATATTCATATTATAGACCCAAAAGTAAAGATTTCACAAGTTATTTTATCAAAAAGTATAAAGGAACAATAAATTCAAAGCACATCAAACTAAAAAGAATAAAAAACTGAAAAGATCAAATAGTTCACCTAGTCTTTGTCCACCCTCTTGACCACCACCCGATAATCCACCCAAATATCAGATTTAAAAATAGAGTTGGGGGAACAGACTGCCGAGGAGTCTGTATTGCTCGGTTGCTGGATTGAGAGGGTGGAGAGAAATAGAACTGGGAAGGGAGAATACTGTGTTGCTAAGTTGCTGATTGACATAGGAGAGGCAGAAAGAGATGTTTGGTATTGGGTTCCAAAAGGGGGAGTTCCAGAGAAGGAAGCATTGCAGAACAAAGGGAAGAGGAGGGATAGGTGGGTGGAGAGAGGGGTGAGGGGAGTACGAGGTGCAGGGGAAAAAGGGGAGTGACATTGAAACGAAGAGGGGAAAGAGGAGAGAAATTTGGGTTCGGCCATTCAGTGGGGAAAAGAGAAGGCAGAAATTAGGTTAAAAATGGATTGAATTTAATAAAAATTCAATAACTAGGATAGAATTTATCTATGAAATATAAAATAGACTAATCTATTTCAAAGGTAGAACTTTTCATAATAATCAATGGTAGAAAGTACAGACACAGAGATAGGCCATGGTTTCAAATATCAGCCAATGTTGATATATATTACAATATCGAATTAGATTTTGAGATACCCAAAATGATATTATCCCTGTAATATTGGCCAATATGGGAGTCGATATTGTCAATATTGATATTAAAAATCATTGGTCGATACCAATACTAATATTGAGATTTTAAACCATGATATATTTGTGTGTGTATACATGTGTGCATATGTGTATTTGTCAATATAAATCACTTGCATGCATGCATGTGTTTATATTGCTATAAATCACTTGCATGTCTTTAAGGCAACAAAGAAGATGCAAAAGCCATGGGACCATAGAAAGTACTGCAAATGTGAACACCTACTGCGACGAGCATGCACTTTCCAAAAATGATCAAGCTGGACATCTAGAGAAATGTAAAGTTTTATATTTCCTCCGAGAAATGTATAACTTTTTGTGACCATACCTTTTTGGATAAAGCAGGAAATCCCGTTGTAGTGGTCAAAATTTGACTCTCACAGGATAATGACCGTGTTTCTGCAACCAGGAGCCTCCGTCATTGGAGTCATTCCAAAAACCGCTCTTCTCTCCTATGACGCTTCCATCCCGACAGCTCCGATACTCCCAACCATCTCAAAGCTCTTCCCTTTCAGGAGACTTCAGCTCTGCACAAGATAACCTTGATAATAGATCATTTCTGATCTTCGCCTTCAGTTATGCAGCCTCATCTTCCTCCATATTCATAACGTGAAACGCCCTCCAACTGGAGCAATTATAAACAGAGTCGGATTTCTATGCATGCCATCCCAAAAGTCCAACGCCAACAATCACGGCTCTTACAACAAATCTACGCGTGCAAATCATGCAGTTACAAGGATCGCTCCCGTATTATCAGCTCCCATGCATGCGGATCTGATCAAGTATAAATAAACCTTCTCCTCCAACAAGAAGGGGATTTTTTTGTGATCCTTTCGTTTCCAGCTAAGCTCAGCACTGAGACTCTAGCATTTAATTCCTGTAATTCCTGTAACAGGTAAATTATAGTGAATTCTCCTCCTCCTCTTCATAATTTTTCCCGATTTGGATTTTTCACGTAAAAATTATGCGTCTCTCTTTTTTTGTGCTTAGCATTATTTTTACTTACACATTCTCCACTTTTCTAATCTCACTTGTGGTGTGAATCGACCGTCAGATCGTACTCAACGGAAAAATCTCCACCCTACTGGCAAACTTGACTCATCCCAAACAACTGCCATGTTCATGCTTGAAGCAGAGTATGAATAACCAGTACTGGTACCAGGTTTTCTCCGAAAAAGTCCATTCAAACTGGAGCCTACAGTAGTCATAATCATGGCATAAGAAAATCTTTAAGTTCATGTGATAAAGTTATACGTGTCGATAGCATCTCCTTTTATCAAAAAAAGAAGTGTAGATAGATCTGGCTGCGAATGCATACAAATATTACAAAGAAAAACATAGATTTGGGTGTAAATAAATTGTTGACCAAAGATGACAACAAGAAAATGATAGCTTAAAGCCTTAAGCAGCACAAAACAGATTTAACATCCAATCACATATTCCTATTATCTGAATAATGCACAATGACATTAAATAATCAAATATATCCACATAACTTTTGGCAAATCTCCAAGCAACTACACAACTGCCACAAGCTCAATCGTAATTATTTTTTTACATTTATATATTTTGCCCCCTTTAATATGGTGGGTGCAATGATCATCTTTGAATGAATTATGGATATCGTGGCTTCTGTCAATCTTACAATCTCATATTATACAATCTACTCAAGATATGTTATTTCATTGATACACCCAACCATTAGTTGCATGCTTCATTCGAGGCCAATTAAAGGTACAACTGAAACTTCAAGTAAAAAAAAGTGGAATTTTTTTGGATGAGAGGTGAAAGATACCTTGTTTGGGGGCAGCTCCCCTGTCCAGAGTGTGACACTGAGTTCGACATGAAGATTTTATCCCCGGTTCTTGCGTTGCTCGCCACTGGAAGCAAACGGGGAGTTAATACGTGGGGTTAGAGTTGAGGTTTTAGAGGGGGAATAGAGCATGTCTCACAAGAGGAAACAGAATGCGGTTCAGGTGTTCGATAATTTGCCTCTATGGCGGTGTTTGGTGGCACCGTAGCAGAGAAGGTAACAAGAAAAGGAGAAAGAGAGAGGGAAAGGAAACGGCAAAGTTCTGCATGGATTTCGGGTTTTCCAGTCGTCATCTGACGAACGCCGGCTGTGGTTCTGCTAAGCCCGGTCGAGATACGGCAAGTTCCCTTCACCGTTGGATCCTCCTTCTGCTGAGAGAATTTGAATGCTCCTCCCATTTGAGTTGGGGGAGTAGGGTTTTGACCTGGGAAATTTGAAACCAAAAATTAAATTATAAAATTTTAAAAAATATATAAAACACTTGGAGATGCGGGGTATCGATCCCCGTACCTCTCGCATGCTAAGCGAGCGCTCTACCATCTGAGCTACATCCCCGTGATGTCCTGATGACAATTTCTATAAATGTCTTACTAGGAAGCCGAATTTGGGCTTTTTCAAACGGACTCTCCCTAGAGAGATTTTTTTGAGAAGAGAGTTTCCATGTAACTAGTATACTGATTCATGTTAGTGAAAAATCCGACAGATCAATGAGGGAGAGGAGGGGACTGAGAGAGAAAGAAGGAGGAAGGAGGAAGGGGGAGCTGAGAGAGGAAGAAAAGAAGGGGGTCGACTCTGCTCTTTCTCGCGGATGAAGACAAGACGGACAAAGTTGTTATATGAGTCACAAGAGAAAACCTCCCTTCAGTCGGTTTTGATTATATATAATAATTAAGATGTTTGGTTATTTTAAAAATTTTGGATGTTTGGTTTTTTTTTTAAATTTTCAAATATGCTTAAAAATTATAAATATTTTAAATAATATTATTAGAGGAAGTTAAAATAGAAATGTATGCGTGAGAAAAAATTTAGATAAGATTAAACTATATAATAGGAGAAACAAATAAAAATGTTTCAAAATTCTTGAAATTTACCCAATTCTGATAACTCTCTTTTAGAATTGAACCGAATTTTAAACGGGGGCTAAGTCCTTTTTCAAATGGACTTATCCAAGTCGCAAGAGAGTTTTTTGGGAAAAGAGTTTCTATATAATTAAGATGATTGATTATTTTTAAATTTTTTAAGTGCTTATAATAAATTATAAATAAATAATGTTGTTGGAGGAATTAAAATAGGAATGAATTTAGACAATATTAACTTATATAGTAGGAGAAACAAATAAAAATTTGGTTGGGAATGCGGGAATTCACTTAGAATTTCGCATGCAGTTCTTGTGTTTGGCGCATACTTGACATTCGGGTTCGGTTCATGTGTGTAAGCTACACATATACAATAAGAGGGCCAATCACGCGTTGACATATAGATTTGATCTCTTATAATCTCTTATAATATGTGTGTGAGGCCCACATACATACCATATTATAAGAGATCCAATACACGTGTCAACGCGTGATTAGCCCTCTTATTATATGTGTGTGTGACTCACACACATGAACCAAACCCTTAACATTCCCAGGAATATTTGGTTCCTCTGGGCGTTAAGTTCCCTCATTTTGTTGGGAATATACCTCCTACTATAATAGATGGGTATTTAATATTTCCACAATGAGTATACATAAAAAATAATAATAATAAATCCCAAAACGATCTAACCTTATTTATTCTTTTCAATTCCTCCTCATGTCTTGTCTTCTGTCATGGTCATCACCACTGCCACTGATAAGGGTGTCAAACGAACGAGTTGTTCACGAGCAGTTCGAGTTAGGCTCAATATTTAGCTCATTTCTATACCGTTGAACTAAATGAGATGAACTCGAGGTCAAAATCGAGCTCGGATTTATAAACGAGTCGAACTCGAACTACGCTTGCTCACTTCAATTTGGTTCGAATAAGTTCAGATTTATAAATGAGTCGAACTCGAACCACGCGAGTGTTTATCTTGTTTGTGATTTTATGTTATTTAATTTGGTGAGTGTTTTTGTATCTCTCAATAATTTATATTCTGTTAATAAATGTTTTATCGTTTACACTAGAAAACTGTAATTGTCATGATTTAATTATGTATAAATTGTTAAATATTTTGCCCTAAATTGTTCATCATGTACCTGAATTTATAATTGTTAAAGGACTGGATGTGATATCACTTAGGTTATTGATGTTATAGTTATTGTTGGATAAATGTCAATATTGAGATTTGAGGCAATACTACCATTTGGTTAAATGACTGTGTTCGATCTTTACATCCTATTCATCCATGAGAAAGGCAAAAGATTATAAGTAATAGATTTTATATTGTTGGTGGGTTCAGATATGTTTAGATAATGGATATGATATACTTTTGATGTTTAATGCATGCAGACTCAGTATTTTGCCAGTGAGATGTAAGTTTTTCTCTTTATCAATTTTAATATTATTTGATTATTGGATCAGTAGATACTGGGATTGGTCAGTGAACTTTAATTGGAGTAGAATTTGACTTAAGATAGTAGAGCAGATCAGACCAGTTAGAGCAATAGATTTTACAGTTATGCAGTAGAGTACTAGTCATGAAATATTATCCTACAGGAGAGTTGAATTTCGGTGATGATAGATCATGCAGATACTTGATGTTAATATAAGAACTCTAGATTTTGTTACTGAGATGTAAGTATTTTCATCAGTTTATATTTAGTTATTTACTATTTGGATTTAGATTGAAATGTGATAAATTAGATTGTAATCTGATTGAATCTGGGATTCGATTAGCTCGTGATTGAAGTCATGTGAGTGGATTTTATGTGAATCTTTTACTCGACTTGATCCTTCTTTATTTGATGATGACTTAAACGAGAATTTAATTGGATATTGAGGATTTGTTTAAATAAGATGTAACTTTACTAAAAGATTGGATTTCTTGTTGTTTGGATCTGTCGGTGGAATGTATTGGAGTGGAGTTAACTTGGAATTGAAGAATAAGTGTAGATTGGATTAGCCTAACCGAGTGAATTTCACGTATATGTAATTGATTTGTTGCTTTGATTTTTGGATCTTGTGATAGAACCTGATTGAAGTGGGAGTGGAATGATGATCTTAATCAGATTGGATAATGAGGATTTGATTAGAAGTAATTGAGTATTTATTTCAATTTGTTGAGACTTGGATACACCAGTGTCTTTAAGGGATGGATATACTGATGATTTAGAGGATTAGAGTAGACTGATGAAAAATGAGAGAACTACTTTATTGTTGTTGAGACTGCGGCATGATAATGGATTAGATTGAAAGTTAAAGAGACCTTTTACTATTATATCCTAGTACAGATGAATGAAATCATGATTAATTCTGGATGAGACTGCATATTCTAGAATTAGTATGTGCTGTGTTATATGAGTATATTTCATGTTACTAGAAATTATTGGGAAAGTATTGTCAGACTGTGACTTGATGATATTGTTCTGCTGTTTTATCGTTTACATAGATATATTGTTCTCGTTGTTACTGCTACTATTTTTGTCACCGTATTATCTCAGTAATCTAGGTAACGTAGATATTATTTGATTTAAATAATAATATAATTGGATAAACTTACACCAAGATTGAAAAAATTGATAGAGGAGACAACGTCTGTATTTGGAGTGGACTTAGGATACAGGTTGCGCAACCTAAATACAGTTCTACTGCAGGGTTCCGGGAGATGACTGACATCCCAAATGTTTTTGTTTCACTGTTCCACATTGAGTTTCTCTTTATTGTTATTGACTACTTAGCAATAGAGCCTGATTCAGCGCTAAGCATCTGGGCCGTAGTCCCGGAAAAGTACGGAACTCACTTAAAATATAGACAATGTCTCTAACTGATCAGTTTCAATAACATAGAATCTCGATTAACAAGTGTAGTAGGCGTAGTATGGGATGCGTCTACTGCATGTAGCAATTGGTGTTCACTGACATGAGTAATAATAATAAACTGTCCATGATGTACTATAAATTGACTTATATTTACTTGTTATATATGTATTATGATAGACACCCGATGTATACGTGCTATGATGGACACCTGACTTGATAGTTGATTTTATTACAATCTATTTATTCTTACTGTTTATTTATACACTGTATTGTCATTGCCTATTTTTATAATAGTATGCTCACATGTAATATACATGTGCACCTTCCTTCATTTTACACACTCATTGGGAGTTTTTTGACTCTCATGGATTTGCATATCCAGGTTTGGGTTATTCTATTTGCTGATCAGATACTTGAAGAGGATCATGTATTATTGAGGAACCAGGAGTCTCTCTGCTTGATTGTCGGTATTTTTATTTTCTTTTATTCTTGTTGTTTTCCTTTGATCCCCTTATCTACTAGACTCGGTCTCCATTCTACTTTTTGTCCATATATTATCATGTATGGACATATGTATGCATTGTTACAATGATTTTTTATTCATCATAGTGATTTATGTAGCTTGATCAGGTTACTTTAGGCTTAGCGTGTATACGTGAGATATTTTTCTCGTGTATATCGTCGCCGACTCTCGTCGCGTCTCCACTCCAGCGTATTTGAGAAGTGGAGCGTGACAGGTATTCTAACACATATATGTTAGTTTTCCTTTGACAATTTTCCAGCCAAACATGCTCTAATGGAAAGAAGGATAATGCCAATTGAGTATTACTCAAGAGACATTACACTTGTAGAAGATCGTGGGTTTGAATCTCCTCAAGCCCACCTGCATAGGCAAGGAAAAATTTTAAACTAAATTTGCACGATGTACTAAGAAACATATTACTCAACGATTCGACTTCGCAGGATATAGAAGCCACAAAGCTTGACTAAAATCCATGGAGGCTCAATGTGACGTACTAAAATCCATGCAGGCTACTAATAACGTAGTGAAGGCTCCTATTTTGATTTATTGGTACACAATGGTTGTTTTATTCTCTCACGAGAGTGTTTTTTTCCGCTATAGCGGGGCTCCTTTTCCCCACTGGTGCAATGATGCAAGTGTTCAAGTCTTTTTCCAAAACAAAGAAGCATATTTGGTACTCGGTTCTAAACTAAACGATTAAACACACCATTATCTTCACCCAAATGCCAGACCCTTACTAGCATTGGGCCCCGCAGTAACTGCCTTGTATATGAAATGTCCAGTCCACGATAACAAATGCAATTGGGACTAGAAGATCAAACAATAGCTCTTTTCATAGGATTAAGTTCATGTGTGTGAGACATACATATTATAAGAGGATAAATTCCGTATTGACACGTGAGATTGGCCCTCTTATATTATAAGAGATTCAAAGACTTTAAAATTTTGTACCCATGAAACTTGACATCTTATCCACGCATAATCGTGAGATTACCCCTCTTATAGTATGTATGTATGGCTCACACAAATGCACCAAATTCTTTTTCATTGGTGCGAACAAAAAAAACAAAAAAGGAAAAATAAAACAGATATGATACCTCCCCATGGGTCGTGGGCCCACTTAACACTAACGGACCTTGCCAATGCGATAATAAGGGCAATTTTTTTATAAAAAAATCCAATTTTAATGAGTAATTCTAAAAACCAACCCTTCCCAAAAGTAATTCAAAATGCCGACCTACGACACGTCACATCGGCGGCGGGGAGCTTTGCCCCACCAGCGTCGCGCCTGCGCTGATGGGAAATCGGTTTTTCTTTGTCCAGGGTTGGCAACTCCGGACAAAAAATTCCAACCCTGGACAAAAAATATTTTTTTCCCCCAATTCTTTGTCCGGGGTTGCCAACACTGACAAAGGCATTTTATTTATTTTTTTAGCTTTTTTTCTTTGTTTGGGGTTGGCAGCCGCGGACAAAGAAATTTTAGTGTTTTTTTAATTTTTTTCTATTTTCCAATATTTTATATCAATCTAAACTTAGCTCAGTTGGTAAAGAGGAGCACTATAGTTGGTAAAGTGATTTTTTTTTTATTAACAAGTAAACAAATCGCTGTTGTTGAGGGTTGAACCAGGGTCACTCGCGTGACAAGCGGGAATACATACTGCTCTACTACAATAACCTAATAGCAATAACTTTCTTTCATCTTATTTCTTTGTACGGACAGAGTAAAGCTAAAAAAAATTCAAATTTCTTTGTTCAGGGTTGTCAATCCTGGACAAAACAAAAAACAAAAAGACATAAAAGGATTTGTCCAGGGTTACCAAACAAAAAAAAAGACTTATTATTTTGTGCCCCGTCTTTGAAATTCTGGCTTCGCCACTGCGGGTGTCATGCTGGCGAGGAGAAACACCCCGCTGCCAATGTGCCACCGACATATCAGTGGTCGGTTTTTGAAATTATTTTAAGAGGAATCGATTTTTTAAATTATTTATTAAAATTGATTTTTTTGAAAAATTGTCCCGACAATGTCTCTTCTATTAATTTCAATAACTTGGGACGTTAATTGACATGTGTACTAGACGTAGTATGGGATGCGTCTATTACAGGTGGCAATTAGTGTTCGCTGACATAATAAATAAGAAACTGAAATCTTACATTGACATTGTAGACTGATAGGTAGTAAAAAGTGCATATTTATCATCACATTTACCATCATATTTCCCTATTTATTCTTTTATTACGCATTACTACTAATGTTTTATTGTTTAATGTGTGCAGGCCTTGAGCAATTAAAAAATAAAAAAATAAAGCCTGAATGAAGCCCAAAAGCCCAAAATCCCATATGCAAAAATTGTAGTAATTTAGAAGTTTCTACATTATCTAACTTAATCTAAACTTAGATTTTAAATTATTTATTTAAAATCTAAGAAAGGAAAAGGAAGGATAAGATAGAACTCCTAATTGCTAAAAGAGGAGGAAAAGGATAACATGAGATGGACTTCTACTCAACCCTAGTTGCTTGCAAGACAAGGCTAAAGATAAAAGGAGAAAAGTTTAAAGATAAAAATCATTTTAAAATTTCGGATTTATTATAACTTGCTTCCCAAGTTATCCTGAATTCTCAAGATAGAGGGTCTGCATGCAGAATAGGCGCCCAGATGGACGGACCAGAGGAGGCCACGCTATAGCTGCGGAAACGCGGCCATAGCCGCGTTTTCGCGGCTATTTGGATGAGATCTGTTACGTAGTTTCGTGGGAGAGTTGTACTGGGACTCTACTTCTTATATCTCCTATAAATACCCTTGCAGAGTAACAGAGAGGGGGCATGCAGAGACTGAAGCTTAGGATTTTTCTTTAGATTTTTACCTCTTTCCGAAATTTCTTGTATTTTCGTTTTTATTATTCGAAGAAGAATATTTTGAAGGTGAGGAGCGTTGTATTTGGAAAGTGACATCCAATAAAAAGTTACTCTTTATTCTTTGTTATTTAATTCTGTTTTTCTGCTTAGATAGATTATTTTTCTTCTTTTCGCTTTCATGCAATTTTTCATATTAAATAAAAATTGAAAATAAAATAGAAAAGATGAATAACTAAATTCAATTTATAGTTTGCTACTCTCTCGATCAACCCTAGTTTAGTTCAAAAAGTGAATTGATTGATATCCATTATTAGAAACGCTAGGATTAAAATAATCTTCTTGAAGATGAATTGATAATTAGGTTTTCTTAATTTAGTTTACACTTTTAGATGATTCTTCATAAGTTCATACTTAAAAACTTTGATAGCATAACTTCAAGTCAAAACTTCTCTTATGCTATATTTAGAAATTAGGATGAACAACTGTTTAATCTTTATTAGTGCACACTAGTTAGGGTTCCAACATTATTCATCTTACTTGAATAGCAACTAATAACATGGATGTTTATTATTTCAATATGATATTCATTTGAGACTAATACTATGGGTTGTGGTAGATGATTAGTAAACTATATTTCTCAAAATCAATCAAATCTAATCAATCTCTCTTTTTCTTCTGTTCTAAGCGAAATACAGAGAAGATCGTTCCGAAACGCTTGCATCACATCCTTCCCTGTGGATCGACCCGTATAGCCTTTGCTACGCGGTTAAAATTGAAACGAGACTAAGACTTTCTAACTTAACTTTTTCTTTATTATTTTCCCGTTTCAATCATAGACTGAACTTGATATATTGACTGATTGTAAACATCTAATAATACCAATGAACTGACTGTACACGTGGCACCCGATTGGACATCTGATTTTGTATTGATTGGCTTTATTATTTTCTATCCATGTTTTATATGTTACTTCTGTTTTATTCCAGCATATGTGTTTCCTAGTTTGCTCACATTTATATTCGCATGTCCTTCCCTTTTTCTCTTATACATTCACTAGGAGTTCTGACTCTCTGGATCTGCATATCCAGATCCAGAGCTATTTATTGTTGATCAGGTATTTGGAGAGGATCATATTTACCTTGAGGAGCTGGAGTCTCTCCCTTTTGATTATCGGTATCGCTGCTCTTTTATTCATATATCACATCCTGTCACATTTCTTATTTTTATTCATATGCTATCATTGTGTTAGACTTTATATGTATTATTCAGTGATTCTGATTTATGATAGAGATTTATAACTTGTTCAGGTTATTTTAGGCTTAGCGTGTATACGTGGGGTATTCTCCTCGCGTATATACGTCGCCGACTCTCGTCGCGACTCCGTTTCCACGTATTTTAGGAAGCGGGGCGTGACAGGGTTTTCTTGGTATCAGAGCCAGGTTTCGATATAAAACGGACTTGATTCTTACCGATAACTTGAACGAGCTATAATTACACTGCAATATACATATACTATCCATACGATGATATTGACTCCATTTGGATTTGACCGTCTCCCTTTGAAAATCCATCTCTTCGATCTTTCGATCTCTGATTGCATCTCTTCTTCTAGAGTAATCTTGATTCCATCTTGATTCCTATTCTTCTTATTTTATTTTCTGATCTTGTCTCTTGGAATTGGCCACTCTATTCTGAAGCTGGTAGCAGAGATCAGAGCGCGCAGCAGAATCGTGGTGTCCCAGCGACGCGACGTGGAAACTTATTTGTTTTCTCCTTTAATTTTGAATTCTTTTATCATTCCCTACTTTATTGAAATTTCGAGGACGAAATTTTTATAAGGTGGGTAGAATGTAATATCCCTAATGTGTTTATGCATGATTTATATATATAATAATTTTTCTATATGTATATACGATTTGTATTATTATTCTATGTGGGCTTTGATAATAAATTCGTTATAGATTTCCATTGTTAGTAATAATAATTTAAATAGTTATTAACATGCAGTTGTTAGTGACTATTATTATTGTTAGTTGTCCATATTTAGTTATTTTTATTTTTTTTGCATTCTCTATCTTCTCTTGGCCTAATCCTTTGAGCCCAAAAATCAAACCCATACTTATATTTCATTTTTTCTTTTCCTTAGCTCAAGTCAAGCTATTAACCCATTACCTCAGACCCACTACCCGAAACCCAATACCCATTATCTATTAACCCCATATAATCTTAATCCTAAATCTAATTTAAATCCTAACTCCAAATCTCAATCATAACAACCCAATCTCCATCAAATCCTCACTCCTAACAACCAAATTTTAATCTTAACAACTAGATCAAAACATAACTAATCTTAATCCTTTAACAAATCTAATACAAATCCTTAACTAATTCCTAATTTATTTTCCTCTCCATCTCCAACTCTCCCAGAACCTTTTGCTAGCCGGACCATCCAAACCCGAGACCGCACCTAGCCACGCCATGCCCCGTCAGAGCCCGATTCGAGCAAACAACCTCAGGCCGAACTCTCTTGGAGCACCTCCACACATTGGCGGAGCTTCTCCACCCTTGGCCTCGGCAACCCAAGACCCAGGCCAGCTTTCCCTTGGCCGTCTACATCTCCAGCAAGCCGCGATAGCTCACCAACTCCTCCCCCATGTGAGTGTTATTTTCTTCTTCTGCTAAATTTCTTTTAAGCTCTCGCTTGTCAAGGTATAATGCCATTCTAAATTTGCATTAAATTATCTTCTAATATTAATGATTGTACCAATCTTGTTTTGTCTTGTTCTGGTGGCAATTGAAAGTATTCCTCTGAACCTTGCTAGATTAAAGTTGGAGATACCTAACAGTTAAAAAAAAAAAAAAAGAAATTACCAATCTTAAAGTTATAGGCTTGTTTTATTTGGGTTTGTTGAACATGGTGACTTCATTTGCTTCAGCATAGATGCTAGTGGCTTTCCCACATCCTATCCTGCTTAGTTATTTTAGACCCTTGTTGGAGATTAAAATGTCAATTTTAAATTAAAGAAAATAATAAAATAAGAGGTTATGCCGCCAAATTTCGAGCAGATATATTTGATTCCATCACCATGGATATCACTCCCCTTCACAATGGCCATTGTCCCCTTCCCCCTTGCCGTCGGGACCCGCCGGAGCTGATTTTATCCGTCGGCGAGCGCGAGGATACTTCACTCTTCTCTGGCTTTCCGTCGGCATCCTCCGCGGCCTCCTCCGCCTCCGCCGGAGCCTCCGCCGGTGCGCCGCAAGTTTCCTCGCGGCATGCGTGAGTTTCCTTCCCCTTCCTTTTTTTACTCCATGTAAAGTATTCTCTACAGTCTGTGCAAAAGATACCCGGTTCAACTTCAGGTTTTCAAGTCTTACACTTCTCTTCCTTCTCAAATATCAAACTTGGTTGCCATGTTCTTATCAGTATCAGTTTTCGTTTCTGGCTCAGCATTATCAGGCTGCTAAAGCAAACAATATGTTACAAGAAAGTTGATATGCATTATCCAAGTCTTGATACTGGTGGTAGAAAACAATGTCCAAAATATCTCATTACACAGTTATTTCCTATAAAACACAGACACACAAAATAAAGATATGACAAAAGCTGGTTGTGATATGGAGTTCTTGGAGATGCAGGTTCTCCACACAAACATTAAGTTGTTACATATAATAATATTGTTTGTTGTCCTTTTTTTCTTTTATCTCCACAACAAAAATTTAAAAGGTTTAAACCACCTATAAAGTGAAGAGAATACAAGAACCAAGAAGTGAAATAGATATCCTAAACCCTTATAAGAGAATAAACGATTGCAAGTTAATCACCCAAAAACTTCTATATTGTTCACTAAAACTAAGGTATTTCAACGACGTCTCAGGATCCCCAACTGTAATTTTCTAGACAAACCACCTATAAAGTGAAGAGAATACAAGAACCAAGAAGTGAAATAGATATCCTAAACCCTTATAAGAGAATAAACGATTGCAAGTTAATCACCCAAAAACTTCTATATTGTTCACTAAAACTAAGGTATTTCAACGACGTCTCAGGATCCCCAACTGTAATTTTCTAGACATGTACCAGAGAGTATATGCTGTTGGCAGATTTGTATTAGTTGATGCGAGCAAAGAAAGGATAATGGCGGAAGTGGAAACATAGAAGCTTTAAAAATCTAAATGATACGGAAGTAGCAGGATAAATACAAGTATTGAAGGAAACTTACCAGCAGAAACAATGAGGAACAGTTCACATTAACAGTCAAGAAGTTTCTTTCAAAAGAAGTGGTCAAGTATCTCAAAAAGACCAGTACATTTATGAAAAATTAAAGGTAGTAAATTGAAGACAAGAGGGGAGAACCTAATGGTTTGGACATATTCAGCAGACCAAATGAAGTGAACCAGTTAGAAGCAATAGTATAATACTGCTATAGTTGAAGAAAATGCTAGAACTGACTTTGGTAAACTAAAAGTGGGTCTGAACTGAGACCATAAAATAGAAATGATAATTGCTAATTGTTTGGTGACACAGTTTAATGATAACCATTATAACAATACTATTTTTGGGTATTTTTAGGAATTTGTTTAGAGCCCTGATCATACGCACCAACAGAGATATTAGTCGACTTGCACTTATTATAGTCGACTAATACTCCTATACTAGTCGACTTATCATAGCCTTAGTCGATTAAGTATCTGTTCAGAAAGTTATGTACTCTCTGTTGCTGATTATTACTTCTATTAGTCGACTTACGCCTCCTATTAGTCGACTTACACTTGTTATAGGGCCTGTTTGTTTCGTTACAAAACGTCGCAAGTCGTAAGTCGTAAAATGAGAATGGAAAAAAAGAACTGTAGCAGAGAAAATATATTGTGTTTTACGGTGTTTGGTTGATAAAGTGAAGTGTAAATGGAAAAGTATATTGTGTTTTATGGTGTTTGGTTGATAAAGTGAAAGTGTAAATGGTAAAGTATATTGTATTTTACGGTGTTTGGTTGATAAAGTGAAAGTGTAAATGGTAAAGTATATTGTATTTTACGGTGTTTGGTTGGTAATGTAAAAGTGTAAGTGGAAAGTTGACCACAAAATTAACTGTAGCAGTGATTTAAATATTATAAATACTATTAAATTAAATCTACTATTACAAATTAAATTGTATTAATAAATTTGAGATAAAAAAATTAATAATCTTAATATTTTATTTATAACAATAATATTAATAAAATATTAGTATAAATAGTAAAATATTACTAAAATATTAATTAAATAAATAATATAAAATTTTAAAAAAATCTAAAGAACGTTAATAAAATTTTAAGAATGCTAATAAAATATAAATATTAAAAAATCTTACAAAAATAATAAAATATAGTTATAATATTATAATATTAAAAATACTTGAAAATTATTATAATATTGTTGAAATATTATAGAAATATAAAATTAACAAAGTAAAATATAATTATAATTTAATAATAAATTATCATTATAGTATTATTATACTGAATTATTATTACAATATTAGAATAATAATATATTAATATAATAATAAAATATATTATGATATTAATAAAGTAATTTTTTATATTAAAAAATAAATAATTAAATATATAGTAATTTTATATTAAAGTATAATATTGTTATATTAATAAAATATTAACTCTAAATAAAATAATAAAAAATTGAATAAGTATTAATAAAATAATAAATTATTAAATAAAATATTAAATAAAAATATTAAATTAAAATAGTAAAATATTAAATATTAAAACAATATTAAAAACAATAAAAAAATTAAAGATTAAAAATAATTAAATAATTAAATTAGAAATTGAACACTATTTAAAATATTAAATATTTAATAATATTAAATTATATATTGATTATCAAGTAACTGTTTTGAACTATAATTGTACTACAAGTGAGAGTTACATGAGTGAGAGCTATATGACCACAAAATTAACTGTAGCAACTGCAAGTGAAAAAATATGAGTGTAAAAGTGAGATTTACATGACCACAAATTTAACTGTAGCAACTGAAAGTGGGAAAAGAAGAGTTGCATTTTGCAACTTGTTTTTCAGCGAAACAAATAACGGAAAATGGAAAAGAAGTTTTACGACTTGAGTTTTGCGGCGAAACAAACACGCCCATAGTTGACTTATCCCTTTTTGCTAGTCGACTAACCCAGCCCAAACACTCTATACTAGTCGACTTGCTCCTACCCTAGTCGACTAACTCTAGTTCTGACTGCTATTCTTAGATTTCTTATGGATTGAGAACTTTACCCCTTAGTTATGATCTTGGTTATAATTGAATGATTATGGTTTTGAGGAATAGGCATTGATTGAATTGACCTGACCTGATAGATCTTAGATATATATCTGATATGTTGCCGACGTTTGGGACCTTATGTTTGACCTTGATAGAAGTGAGTGGGTGTGATGACTTTGATCAGACTGGAGTGTAGAGATTTGAATAGATGTGTCAGAGCATTTGTTATTTCAGTTACTGAGATACAGATATATTAGTGATGGCTTGCCATATTAGATACCTTGACCTGGATCGATACTTGACGATCAGGATGATTATTGAGACTAAGTTCATGATGACTATTGAGACTATGAGTAGACAAATCGGCTATTATTATATGCAGTACAGGCATATGAGATATTGATCAGTTCCAGATGAGACTGGCTATTGAGTATTATCTAGTTAGGTTGTTATACTGATTCATGTTATTGAAAATTATTAGGAAAATATTATCAAACCGTGGCATATACAGTGTTCTATTGTTCTACCATTTACACGGTAATATTGTTCACATTGTTATTGTTACTGTCACCATATTGTCCCAGTAATTGAAATAACATGGATATTGATTGTTATAAATAATAATGTAAATTGACAACTTATACTGGGATTGGGAAAATTGATGGAAGAGATAGCGTCTGTATTTTGGGTGGACCTAGGATATAGGTTGCGCAGCCGAGATACGGTTCCACTGCAGGGTTCCGGGGGATGACTGACATCCGTTCATATTGTTATTGTTATTGACACATTGTTATTGTTATTATTATTGACTACCTAGCGGTAGGATCTGGTTCAGCGCCAGGTGATTGGGCCGTGGTTCCGGGTATGTACGGAACCCACCTAAAGTATGGACAATGTCTCTTCTATTAATTTTAATAACTTAGGACGTTAATTGACACGTGTAGTAGACGTAGTATGGGATGCGTCTATTACAGGTGGCAATTGGTGTTCGCTGACATAATAAATAACAAACTGAAATCTTACATTGACATTGTAGACTGAACTTGATATATTGATTGATTGTAAACATCTAATAATACCAATGAACTGACTGTACACGTGGCACCCGATTGGACATCTGATTTTGTATTGATTGGTTTTATTATTTTCTATCCATATTTTATATGTTACTTCTGTTTTATTCCAGCATATGTGTTTCCTAGTTTGCTCACATTTATATTCCCACGTTCTTCCCTTTTTCTCTTATACATTCACTAGGAGTTCTAACTCCCTGGATCTGCATATCCAGATCCAGGGCTATTTATTGTTGATCAGGTATTTGGAGAGGATAATATTTACCTTGAGGAGCTGGAGTCTCTCTCTTTTGATTATCGGTATCCCTGCTCTTTTATTCATATATCACATCCTGTCACATTTCTTATTCTTATTCATATGCTATCATTGTGTTAGACTTTATATGTATTATTCAGTGATTCTGATTTATGATAGAGATTTATAACTTGTTCAGGTTATTTTAGGCTTAGCGTGTATACGTGGGGTATTCTCCTCGCGTATATACGTCGCCGACTCTCGTCGCGACTCCGTTTCCACGTATTTTGGGAAGCGGGGCGTGACAGAAGGGGAGGCCAGGGGATGAAGGAGGACGGGGAGGGTGGAAGAGTAAGGGAGAGGGGGGGGAGTGGGGGAGGCCGGGGAGGGGGGTTCGCTTTTTATTCTTTTTTAATGCCTTCATCACATTTGTGTGATTCATAATCGCTTACGTGTCTTCATCACATTTTAGGGTGGAAATGTCTGCTCCCCGCCTCTCATTGTCATTATTGTGTTCCACACAGCAGAAGCAGCGAAAGAATTACTAGTAATAATAATAATAAATAATAAATAAAAAATACTTTTTGCTCACCGCGCTCGCGAGCAAACCACGGGGCGCAGAAAAAATTTCGTCTTCTCTCCCCAATCCCATGTAAGTGTCAGCTCACAGAAAATCAAATCAGATCTCATTGTCCTTTTCCTTCTAATTATTCCTCAATTCTTCTTGAATTAATTAGAGAGAGAGAGAAGAGAGAGGGGGATCTCAATATCGATGGCGATCCAGTACGCGCTGGTGGCGAGGGGTTCGGTGGTGCTGGCGGAGTTCAGCGCGGCGCAGTCCAACGCCAGCGCCGTCGCTCGCCAGATCCTGGAGAAGATCCCCGGCACCGACGACAGCCACGTGTCCTATTCGCAGGACCGGTACATTTTCCACGTCAAGCGCACCGACGGGATCACCGTCCTCTGCATGGCCGACGACACCGCTGGCAGTGAGTAGTAGTTCTCAAAAACTCCTTCCGATTTGATTTGATCCGTATTTTGTATTGAGAATTGTGTTCCCAATCCGGGATTTTTCATTTTGTTGTTTTCTCCATGTCAATAATGATCAATGTCTGAGTTAACAAGTAGGGGAATTAAATAGTTTAGGTTGATCTTCGGCGATTGTTGGACTTTTTCTTGAATTTCTGGCTCGCTCTGAATTAAAGAAAGGGTTGGAAGTATCAATGGTGACAATCAAATTAGTGACACTTCCATGTCTGTGAACCGATCAATAAAAGTTGTTGTGTTTTGTATATCAATTTTTGTGGATTAAATGACTGGTCACGTTCCTGATTTCTGTCCAATGACTCACTGTTCCAGTCGGGCACTCTCTGAAATTCCAGATTTCTTGATTTTATTTGACACTTGGCGGAGTGCATCATGGAAGAAAAACCCATGGAAAAAACCCCATCGAGGCATCCATAAACAACATTTTATCATGTCACTGATGGATTAGACGTTTGATTATTTTGATGCATTGTCAATTCTAGAAATTCGTTAAGTAAGGTTCTAAATGATAATTTTTTGTATCTTTTATGGAATAACTGAAAGTTGATAGATTTTGTTATTGGGATGGATAGATTTACATATAAAGGCATGTCTTTTGGTCCGGATATCGGAAGGTTCTCCATGTCAAATTCTTCTGGATACCCGGGGACATACCCATGATTGCCGAGAAATCATGTTTGGGATGTATAAAGTAGTTAACATAGTGCCAACTATGTGCACTTGTTGACTTGGGAGTTGACTGTGGGTTCACATTATCACTATATTGTCATCGGTGACACTGTGCATCACGAGCCCAGGAGAGGCTTATTTATGCAAAGTGACCCTCTGAAGCATGGGCACTTCTATTGTGAAGCTGTCTCATGATGGAAACATGCATCAGACATGAAACTTTTGCCATGTCATTGCTGTTATGTGTGTATTATTAACTTTGATTTTTATATGTTTTTTCCTTTTAGATGGTGAGGTTATTCGATTGTTCTATTCTCTTGTTGAAAGTGATCCCAATCAATTATATCCACCTTTTATCTAATAGCAAAGTGTTTCTCTTGCCTCTACATAAAGTCATCCCATTAAGGTTTATTTTGGTTACTTTGTAGAACAAAGGTTTTTGTTGGTCCCTTTATACCAAGACAAAGGTCCTGCAATGTTATGGTTGCTTAAACCATTAGTTTCTTTTCCTAGTTGTTATGCTTGTGCCAGTTCGTACGCTCATATGGAGAATTTGGTAGTACATACATTCATTGTCTTTGCGTCAGCTACCTATTTACTTTAGGTAAGGTCTTTGGAGGCGCTTGAAATGATACTGGTATTTCTATCACATTTGTTCTGAAGTGATCTTTATCTGGAGGACCTTTCTTTCTTTATGTGCGCGCGCGGCTGTGTGCGCTCCTAAAATTCGTGTTTTATTACATAAGAACAGTGTCAAGCAGGCTTAAAAGGGTCTTTTCCCTGACAAATGCATGCCACATTGCAGCGAGAATCATAACTATTGTTGATATTTGACTGTTGGTTCTCTTGCCACCGATAGCGGGGTAGGGGGGGGGGGGGGGTGTCGTTGCTGTTGGGGGAGGGAACTTTATATGGCGTACTGTTGGCAAGTCCTCCAACTTTCACTTTTGAACATTAATTTCCCATCTGCCTTGTGATAATGAGCGTCGTGGCATCAAATACAACATGAATTGGACTGTTGGAGTATTTATTACTGAATCATGTGCCTTACTATTTAGATTTGCATAACTTCGGACTACCAGACCTCCCTGATGTCCTACTTCATTTGGATTCAGAAAATACCACCCGGTGTCCACTTGCACAATATTGATTTTTGCAGGCGTGGGAGGAATAGTGAGTGCTTGCTCTTTGGGCACATCCTGAATTTAAGACATTAACACCACTTATAAAAAAGGTTCTATATACGTCTATGAAAGAATTTTCTGGGAAGCTTTAAAAGTAAGACATATAGCTTCCTTATGCCTGAATTTTGAAATTATAATCCAAGCGTGTTCTGTCAAACATGGCCACGGTGGAGCTTCCTGAGCATTATATATGAAATCAAAATGCTTGGGTGATCTTCGGTGCATATCTAGACCTCTACACTCTAGAAAAAGGGCGTCTCTCTAACTATATGTAATTCAGATGAATATTCAGGGTGCACATAGACTCTTTATATCGGCTATCACTTGAGCATTAAATGTTTATTTGGTTTGTGTCTTCAACTTACAATTTTGCATGGATATGAAAGTTCTCTGAGATTTCCACTCGGTTTGGTATCTAACAATTATGGGAACCCATATCTTCAGATTAAATTATTGAGGATCACCATGAAAGAATTTCCAAGAAGAGTAGACCAGGCCTTCTAATTTCTGTTCTTTGTTTAACCTTAATGGATGCAAACATGCTCTCTCTATTTAGTTACTAGTAGTTTGCACCTTTGATATATTCTCGTTCTCTCTATTTAGTTATTAATACTTTGCACCTTTGATATATTCTCGTTCTTCTGTTATCATCTTTTTTTGTGCAAGGTTAGAACTTGGTTTTAGTTTCAAACCCGCATTGTATTAAAGGTTCTGATAGGTTTCATTAGTTCCGAAAGGTTTTGATTCTGGTGTATAAAAACATTAAATCTATGTATTCATGACCAATAGACGTGACCATCTCTAGTTCTTGGCACATGTTATTGCCTGAAGAGCATATAATTTAATGACATGTAGGCTGAGTGGGTGTTAAATCAAGAGTAGTGAACTTTTGGTACTCAATCAGTTAACACAAAAATCTATGCAAATTAATTTAAGTTGTTAATTTAAAGTTAAATTGATTAACTCAAAGTTAATTTAAAATATATCAAATTATGACAATGAGGAAATTGGGTTTTGGATGGCTATAAAAGTTGAACGGAGATGAACTTAAAATTTCCCTTTTTTATGTTTATTTCTAAATGTTTTGTAGGTTTCAGTTTGATCTGTCCATGACTTGCTGAAATTGTCCAAACCTAATTAGAGATTGATCGATACCAAATACGTATCAGCTGAAATTTCCTGAAATTGAGCCAGTCCTCGATGAAACTGAGACGAGATGGCTGAAACTAGGAAAAAACAGATGAAACCTTGTTTCTCGGTTCCATGATAGATCCTCATACAAAACATGTATTGATCATAAAACAAAAACCTTGACAACTTTCAAATTGGTGGCTTCATGACTTTCATCTACTCACAAACGAGATTCGTGGGCATGCACAATGGTGTGTTAAAAAAATCTTATTCTTATAACAGATGATTTGTAATGTTATAATCCTATTTCTTATAACAAATGATTTGCAATGATTTGTAATGATGTAATGAGGGATTCCTGGGCATGAGCAATGGCCGTGTTAAAAAAAAAAAAAATCTTATTTCATGACTTTCATCTACTCACAAACTAGATTCCTCAGTGTGCCGTGTTAAAAAAATCTTATTTCTTATTGTTAGGTTTTAGAGAATAAACGGTTTAACCTAGATGGAGATTAGCCTTTCCTTTATATAGATGAAATAAAGATAGAGTTACAATATTACCCTTACTTGCTACTCACTCTAATACTCTCTCTCAAGCTGGAGTATAAATCTCAATCATGCCCAATTTGTTACAAAAACTAAAAGAAAGAAAAAGATCTAAATAAAGTTTTTCTAAACAAAAAACTGAGAAACAAATAAATATTGAAAACAAATACTGAATTGTTAATGCTAATTCCAAATTGCTAAGTCATTGATGTGGTTAATGAAGTTGCCAGTCAAATCAAGCCGAATCTGAATAGTTAGGATTTTAGACTTTCTCTAAACTCGATAGAAAGTGGTTTTGAGAGATCCCGAAACTCAATAAAAATAGAGATTTTAGAAATTCTCAAACTTTGCAAAAGTGGAGATTTAGAGAGATCATCAAACTCAATAGTCAATAGTAATAGATACAAAAATCAATCGTTAACAGTAGAAATCAACATCAACAACTGATGAGTCAGCAACAATAGCAGTTGATAGTGAAATGCAACAGAGGAGGCGACCATTGATGATGATTAGGGCTTTAGAGCATGGAGACACTATTTTGTTATTATGGAGATGTCTGACTAGGGTTTTCTTGGAGATGAATAGTACACTTATGGTTCACGATGAACAATACCGCGCGATACTCTTCACGTGAATAATAAGTTTTTTTTTGCAGATCTAGATTTAGATCACATTGATTTGAAGAAGAGAGAGAAAAAAAGATACGAAGAAGATGCTGTAGATGGGTGATGGTTAGGGTTTATTAGATGATGGCTAAGATTTGATGGCGGCTAGGGTGTGGTGGCAAATAGAGGATTAAGTGATGATGAAAGAGGGGTTGCTCTGATATCATATTAGATTTTAGAGAATAAACAGCTTAACCTTAGATGGGGATTAGCCTTCTCCTTTATATAGATGAAAATTAAACAGTAGTACCATTGCTACTCGCTGTAGTAATAACACATGATTTTTAATGATGTACTTTGTGTCTATTCATCTTTTTGTCACTCTTTCATTTCTATGTTTGATATATTATGTCGCTTTAGAAAGGTACCTGAGGCATGAATAAAAGAAAAAGTGCTTTAAGAAACTTGCAAGGCATGAATAAAAAATGCTGATTTCTCTGAAGTTTTAATACAAATCAAAATATTAAAGAGGTTGAGATAGACAAAATCAATGGATCGTGTCTACATGGATGGATTAGGATTTAATCAGGGAACATCATGTCTACATGGCATGAGCCTATGACCCCATGGGTTTGCAATATAATAGTAGATTAAATCTTATTTCATGGCTAAGTTTTCTTAGTCAGATTATATAATAAGTCAAAGTCTTGGAGATGTCACTAGCCATCATAACAATCTTTTTCAGTTTTTCCTTTTGTAGCCTAATCTTTTTCTTTTTTCTCTTGCAATAGTTTGAAGTTTTTCGGATCCTTTTTTAACATATACTACTACAATTCCTTTGCTGGCACAATTACCGGGTCTTTTCCTTTATGTTTGTGTGAGTAGAAAACTCCAAGGGTAAGTAAGTAATTTGTGCACACGAATTATAAGTGTCGTGTCTGATGGTTGTTTAGCATGTTTCGGGTTAGCTGCGAGCAACATCCATCGGGGGATGTGGTATTTTTATCAACTTTCGTTTCCTATCACTATAAACATGCAGGATAAATATTTCATACTTCAAGGAATCTAAGAGTTAGTTGATGATCTGGCAAACAATATTACTACTTAAGGTGTGTTTTTAATTAATTTGCCGTTGAAAACTAGAATGGCCAATCAATAGATTGAGAACTGGAAAATCACAGTTGTGAATTTTTTACAGTTGCATTTTGTTAAACTACAAAAGGCTACATCTTTACTCTGAACAACTACAAAATATAATACATAATCTTAAGCAATTCTCTCTTTATATAGACTCATGGTTCACAGTCGCGGTCTCGGCCGCCGACTCGGCGGGCACTGAGACGGATCGGTCTCGGTGACTCGGATCGGCATCGGGCGATACGCGCAAAACGCTACATAGAAAGCTAAAAAATTCTAAAAAAATCATGATAAATCTTAAAAAAATGTAGACATCCATATTCATGTATCACATGTCCAAAATATATCACCTAGCACACTAAACATAAAGCGAAAGTATAAATACACGCGTCGTCGGTAGAAGCATATCAAAATACATGCACAATATAGTAAATTGAACAAACTACATTCATAAATACATGCTAATGTAGTTATTTTCACATTGAATTGCGATGAGGCACAAAATTATCATCATAATGCCGAATCGACCTAGTCAATTCCGATTCTCGGCCTAGTCAGTCTCCTCTAAGTTGAGTCGATCGACTCGTGACTCGGACTCGTCTCGGAGTGGGCCGAGACGGATACGACTCGGCCGACTCGTCTCCGACTCGGCCGAGTCTTTGAACCATGTATAGACTCATATAAGACCAAATCGTATTCAAACTATGACTTTATAATGTTACTAGAAATTTAAATGTTTGAATACTATCAGAACTAACATCACTCTCAAATTCGCAATGAAATGATGATATCGAGAGTTTGTTTAATAAAACACTGAAAAAAGTAAATATTAAAACTGCTAAAATCAAATATTAAATTGGTAGCGCTTTATGCCAAACTGTTGAATTATCGATGCCGATCCGCAAACCAACTTTAGCCGAATTTGAGTCAAATCAAACACTTGCGCAAAGGCTACACAAAAGGTCAAATATTCATTTTTTTTGGATAGGGTTAGCATTTTAGAGATTATCAAACTCAGTAGAATTAGAGGTTTTGAGAGATTCCTAAACTTAGTGGAAGATGGGCTTTTTGTAAGATCCCCAAACTCAACAGAAATGGAGGCTTTATATATCCTCAAACTCAATTAAAGTGAAGGTTTTGAGAGATCCCCAAACTCAATAAAAATAAGATTTTAAGAAAATTCTCAAACTCAGCAGAAGATAAGGATGTAGAAAAAAATATCGATGATGATGCTCGTGATGGTGGGTGGGGATGATGTATGAAGGTTGCAAAGGATCGAGAAACCTAGGGCTCTGATACCATGTTAAATTACGAAAGACTACGTATTTATTGATATGAGAAGAACTACAAAATACAATTACATATGAGCAATTCTCTCTTTATCTAGACTCGTACAAAACAAAATCCTACTCAGACTATGACTCATAATGTTGCTAGGCACTATGACTCCAAATAGTATTAGGTCTTGAACACATTTGAATAAGGACTTTTGTAGATAGATCCACTGGTTTCTAACCTTTGAGGGTTTCCAAGATTCTAGGTCATTAGGATACATACTTTCTGTAACAACTCCTGCTGCTGTTGGTATTGTATCTAATTGCTCAAGTTGGCATTCTTTGTTCAGAAACTTCCATCTAAATTTTATGCAAACTGACTGAAACGAATCATGAGCTTGGTGTGTCTTTTATTATTAACACTCCCCTTAGATCACTTTAACCTTAATTTATTGTTAAACTTTATTTCAAGATCTAATCTATTTCCTTGTTTGTTTGTTCCTCTATTTAGTTCATAACTCTCAAATATGAAAAAAAAATTTATTTGTTAGAAGTAGCAATTGTTTTAATATATTTTCAATTTAGTATGCCTAAATTTTATACTTCACCAAATGATGAAAAATATATTATTTATATATAGACATATCAACAATATTCACCTAACCAACTTTTATACACAACGAATATAAGATGACAAATAAATCAAAAAGAACAAAAGTGTTTTAATAGAGGAAGTAATATTATGTCAAAATCAAATTGACAGTATAATTTTTTTTAAATCCAAGGACTAGCTTGCAGTTAAACCCTAGCTTTTATTAACAAGTAGTAATCCTCACCTGTTCACTTGTTCCTTGGAAAACTTGGTTACTGTTAAGGACTTTACTGTGGGTGTCTATAGTAATGTTTGAAATAGCGTATGTTATAGTAAATTGCTCAACGGATAAGATTCAAAGCAAAAACCATTAGCTTTAAAAAAATTTATTTTTATAATAATATTTATTCTGTGTAGATATATAACATAAAATAATTTAAAATTCATAAATATGATTTGATGTGGATCTAATTTGTCTAATTTACATGGAAAAAAGAAATGAGAACACAGATACAAGTAAAGATTGTCAGCAATAGAATTTCTTGTTGTGATTGATGTTTCTAATGATTGTGAAATAGGACGCAAGAAATGTCTTAATATGAAGACGAAATACTAGTTGATGACAGTGAAGTTGTCAATAAAGTGCTAGGAGTTGAAATGGTCAAGACCATCAAAGAAAGATGCAGAGTAAAAGCGTGCAAGCAGGGATATGAAAATCTTTTTGTTGAGGCGTACACTTCAATGGAAAAAGTGCAATAGTGTAAACTAATACCGAATAGCATAATTTTCATATAAAATAACAAAAGGTTCGTACTAATAGCGCAAGCGCCATAGTTTAGAGCCTTCCTTTATATATGATGAGTAGTAAATTATCACTGATATGCTTCAAAGTGCCGAAGCAAGTCCGAAGTGAGTTTCTTAAAACATTTGTATTCTGTAGTGTGTGTGAGGAAGGGGTGTTTTACAGTTGGCTGACAACATGTATAAATGACCACCTAACTAGCCCATGTTCCCATCTAAATAAAATTGGATACACATGTTCATAGTTTTATGTAGAACTTACCATCATGATAGTAGCATGGTTATAGTAGAAGGTTGGTCTGATCCAGGAGAAAGTATCAAGGGGCTTGAGGAATCCATGACCTCTTCTGAGTTGTCCCTTGGCAAACTGTCATGGTTGCATTTGTGGTTGTAAAGGTGTTGTTATCCCTTTTGCATATTTATCACAAAATATTAACTAGTTATGGAATTATGAGGGAAAATTACAGAAGACATTGACGATATGTTATCTGGAAAAGCACCTTTGGTTGGGTGGGGGTGGGGGTGCTCTTTTTGCTGCTGGTTTGACCTTCTCTTGTTTATAGTTGCCAATCTCACGAATTTGGCACCAGCCACAAGGGGTTGATACCAGGCTGACAACCAATTGAACAAACTTGGTTAATCAAAGGAGCTTTCTCAACTTTTATTAAGACTCTATGGTCGACCCAACTTTGATGGAAAATCGTTTGTTGGTGGTGATGAGGACTGTGATGATGACGGGGATGCCTACTTTTTGATTAGCTCTGGTAGTTTTTATTCCTACCGGGGAGATGTTGACTGATTCTTAATGATAACAACACCTTTTCATGACCAGAGCAACTACTTATGATTTTCGGGTGAGAAAAATTGAATGAATCATTTTGAAGTGTTAATATAATTAGTTAGCCTCATTTATACCAAGTCATCATTGGCACTGGAAGTTCAATGCTCAGTTGGAGTTTTAAATGCATGCTTTTTCAAGGATGATGTCACGATGGGCATTATGCATACAAATTAAGTGGCTGGATTATTTGCAAACATAAATTTGAAAGTGCGTCCCTTTTTAACTAGTTTATATCAAGTTCATACTTGCTATTGAGGGTAATTCGTTTGCTGAAGAACTGATGCTCTTCAGTCAGATTTAGTCTATTTAATATGTTGAATGAAAAGCAGAAAATCCACCATTGGTGCACCCATCATGTGCTGTATATCTATATCATCAGTTTTATGTTGCTTGAGTGGGCTGCCCTGCCTACATAGTTTTTCACTTATCATCATTACTGCTGTATGAAGAGTAAGAGTTACAAAGTGAAGTACTTGATTTTTATGCCCCAGAAGCTTATTGAAGTTCACTTTGTATATTTTCAATTACCACTGATAAATAAGAAAAAGTTGAGGTAATAATGATTGTAGGAAGCAATGAACATCAACTTCCCTTTTGTGTATTGCTGATGTTTGGTAATTGTTTAACTTTGATGCTGTCCTTATTGACTTCACAGGTGGTTTGATTTTGTATATAGAGGATCGATCTAAGAAAATATTTGGCCTTTCTTGTGCTTGTGGTCATTTTCAAAACCGTTTTGTCCCAGATAAGAAAGTTTGGAAGAGAACTCTTAATAAATAGTCCTTTTAAGTCCGTTGTGAATATGTTCCAGTAAGTAGCCTAAGTGGCTAAGTTTTCCAATGCATTGATGTTATTATTCTATATACTTTATTAAGGAGTTGTATTTTAAAAGAAAGTTTTTTTCTTTAATAATTTATAGCTTAATATAAATGAAGATACTTAAACCTTATTATTGTTAGGCTATATTTTGTATTGCCAGCTTCTGCTCATTGACTTTATCTGTTCAGCAACTAATAACATCTTGGTTCTAAACATTGTATGATTTGTGTTTTACTAGATTATTTGCCTCTGAAGAATTTCTGTGTTTCTTTCAGGATATTTGTTTTGGTTCATATTGATATAAGCCTGATCTATAACTTAACTTACAGAACATCTTTTTCACAAACAACGTGCTTACAATTTTTTTTTTCATCTTTTAGACAATTTTTTTATATCAAATATGGTGGCTTAACTCTGAGTTACCGTGCAGGAAGAATTCCTTTTGCATTTCTTGAGGATATTCATGGAAGATTTGTCAAGACATATGGCCGCGCTTGTCATACTGCTCTTGCATATGCAATGAATGAGGAATTTTCCAGGGTTTTAAGTCAACAGATCGACTACTATTCAAATGACCCTAATGCAGATAGAATGAATCGCATCAAAGGTGAAATGAGCCAGGTAGAGTTCACATGCTGTTTACTATTCTATAATTCTGTCACCTTGCCTTTTCATGCCAATCTATAGGTGACCATTCATCAAAGAATCTATATATAACCACGGAGTGGTAAGGGTTGGATAACATTTTTGATACATCTATTATTTTAATGCAAACCCTTGAGTCCCTAACAGCTGCCTTACGATTTGCTCTCATGTCTCTTTATGCATATTTTAAAAAATAAACAATTTAAAAAGTTATTTTGCAACTAAGATCACACACACACACATATTCTATATTAAAACTTTGTCGTACAATGTTATTAGTATTCTAACTCTTTAATGGCTTTCAATTGTTTTCATGCCGCATTTTATTATATCGTTCAAATTCAAAGTTATTTAATTAAATGTTTGACTACCAAATCAATGAATTCTGGAGTTTTATTTTAAGAGTATATTAAGCATTCAATTTTATCATCTAAATTTGTTCTCATCAAAATATTAATGTCTTTTAAAAATGTGTATTGCATGTGCAAATAATCTAGTAGACTAGTCAGAAGCATTCCATGTGCAAATCATTGTGGATTTCAGAAAAATTAGATGATAGCACATAACAATGGAATCAGGGAATGAGGGCCAAATGAAGGTGGAAGTTTGGTTTTAGTCACGAGTTTGGTTCATTATCCTTTGATTTGTAGGAGAGGTTTGAAATGATTAAAGCAAAAAAAAAAGAAAAAAAAAGTATGGCGTTACAAAATTCCATGGATGAGCAGATACTTTCATGGTCTACATGTAGGATCACATGCTACCAATTTTACATGTCGGATCACAAGGTACTATAGTGCAAGCAGAAACTTTGCAAACATTACCGATATTTGAGCATGAAAAACACCATGTGTATGGAGCCCATGCTATATGCTGTGAAGAGTATGAGAATAAAAGGAGAAGAGAAGCCCTCAGAATGGACTAGTCAGGGATTGGAAGAGAAACAACTAAATCTTCTTTGTCTGTGCCAAAATAATATTTTGAGTATTCATATACATTGAGAGGCAACAAGAAAAACACACACTAACAAAAAGGTGGGGATTTTTGAATTAGGTTGGTAGGTGGACTTTATAATGGAAATCTGAGCCTCCTTGCGATGGTTTGCTCTTGCTTCCTTTAATTGTTTTACAATTATGTCAATCTTCAACATTGAGTTAAACTCAACTAATAAAAAAAGAGAGAACAAAAATAGAAAAGTATACGAGTGGAAGAGGAAGTAATAAAACCTCAAATTACTACGGCTCTATTTGGATGCCTAGGGAATTTGTCCTAAATAGTATAATTTACGTTAAAAATCCTTGAGAATGCATATGGTTTCCCATTGGTGAAAAATTGTTGGGATAAAATTCCTTTCATGGTTTCTGTTAAACTAGTATCAGAGATTGGGAGAGAGATGAGTTCTAGGATCATACTCATATATATAATAATTGGTACAAAGTGCATCTCGTTTCATAGGCGATGTGGGACTAGATCAATACATAGCCAATGCATAGTCTCTCTCAACACTTTCCCTCAAGCTGGAGCATATATCTCATACATGCCCAACTTGTCACCAATAAAATCTACCATTGTTTTACCAAGTGGTTTGGTAAGAAGATCTGTTCACTGTCCTGATGATACATGCTTCTCCACAATGATCTTTTCTCAAGCTTCTTACGAACTATATGATAAGCAACCTCAATGTGTTTGATTCTCATGAAACACTACATTTTCGACAATGTGTATTGCTGTCTTGTTGTCGCCATATACTCTCATGGGACACTCTTGGAGAAACCAATCAATGTCAATAAATCTCTGATCCAGATCAGCTCTAATGTTTGTGCTCTAACTCTGAACTGGACCGAGAGACCACACTCTGCTTCTTGCTTTTTCATGACACCAGATTTTTTTTCCAAGAAAGACACAATATCATGTGGTTGACCTCATATCAGAAGGGCACCCTGCCCAGTCTACATCGAAGAAGCTTGCTATTCGAGTGTGTCTATGATCTGAATAGAGAAACCCTCTCCTAGAAGCTTTCTTCAGATACTTCAAAATCCTCATTACCCCTCCAAATCGGTAGTCCTCGGTGCTGAAAAAACTGACTCACTATGCTGACTGCGAAGGTGATGTCTGGTCTGATCACCGTCAGTTTCCCCATCAATCTCCTGTACCTCCAAGCATCCTCAAGAAGCTTATCTGACCTGGTAGTAGCTTCGTGTTCAAATCCATTAGAGAATCAATACTCATACATCCTAGCATCTCTGCCTCCGAAAGCAAGTTAGCACATACTTCTTTTGTGATAGAAGAATGCCCTTTTTGAACCTGACTACCTCAATGCCTAAGTAGTACTTCAAGGTCCAATATTCTTGATTTGAAAGTGCTTATGTAGGTACCTATTCAGGCTATCACCCTCTTCATGTTATCTCCTGTGATCACAATATTATCTACATATACAACTAGCATGATTGTCCTCCCATGCTGTACCTACCATAACGTAGAGAGTCTTTTTTGCATGACAGAGACCAAACTCCTGATTCACTTGTGCAAAGCGCCCAAATCAGGCTCTCGAAGTCTGTTTCAAATTGTAGACTAGCTTCTTCAACTGCAAACCTTCGCACAATTTCAAATGTTGGCCGATTCCGATATATCAACATTATCATTTCAAGTTTTGACGTACTTGATGCGATATTAACTCCATAATATTGACCGATATCGGAGCTACATTGCATATAATGCCAATGTTGATTGCGAATGTTGATGATATTGTTACTAAAAATCATTGACTGGTACTATATGGGCCCTACTGGCAGTTGGGATGAAGCGACTAAACAATTCCTTGAGTCTATTTTTCTATATTTAAGCCTATGGCCTATAGAAATCGTGGGCCCAAATCCATAGGCCTAATTGGTCCCAAATAAATCCCTAATAATTGGGAGTGGACCCGCATAATGAATCGGCTCACAGTCTCCTACTTTGATTGGATGACAATGAGAGATTAACTCTAATCAGAGGGTAAAATATCATGAAAACCCCCACATTGATCCTTTATAAATAGCCAATCGACTTTTGGAATAAAGTGCCGCTCTACAAACCCTCCTTTTATCACCAAATTACTATCATCAACTGCGTGTCTAACTTATGCATCAGTGGAGTTTGATTAGCCCAAGACGTAATATCTCTGACGTGGTTGTTTGTGATGAGGACATCATGCCGCTTAGGGGCCGATTCGATCGAGTATACTTAAGGAAGCGACGCACTGCAGTTCTTTGGCTTTAGATTGGATTTGTTTCAGATTTATTTGTAGTGGATATTTTCGTTTTAGCTTTATTTTCTGTAGTAGGTGTTCTTTTGTGGGCGTTAGTACACCGGTTATTTCTTAGTAGTTCCCTTTTGTAAAACTTATATAAGGCCCCCTAGACTATTTTATCAGATTCATTGAATGATTAAAATTTTTCTCTAATTATCCAGTTAATTTTTGAGTTTATTTGCTCTCGAATTTTGGGTGAGAAGCCCGCGTAAGGGGTGGAAACCTGAAATCTTATCCTGCTATCGAGTGTGGAGCTATCGAGTTAGAATCTCCCGAACAGACCCTATCTAGGTTCAGGTCCGGTCTTAGGGATGATCGCTGAGAGCTCATTGCTCGAGGCATCACGACTCTAGAACAGGCCTATCAGCTAGTCACCGACTTAGATGAGTCTACATGATCCTATTTTAACTGAACTAACTTTAGGGATAACTCTAAAACCGCCACTACTAGCCAGCTAAGTTTTAACCGAACTCTTCCTATCCCAAGTAAACCTGCCTCCAGTTCCTCTAGCGTCAAATCAGTAGGTCCTTCTGGTGCAAAGCCAATCACATCTGAAAGGAGAACGGTTAGTGAACCAGGAAAAGTCAACCCAAGAACCCAATGCTACAGTGTCAAGGGTATGGTCACCTTGCCAGCTAGTGCCAGAGTCAAACTAAAACCCTCTTTGTAGAAATTCCCATTGAAGATATGGAAGGAGAGGATGATGGAGAAGTGGTTGTGCACCAACAAGATGACTCAGATGTCTCTGTCGAAGAGTATGAATTCAATGGGTGCATCAGAACTGTGAAAATGACGAGCCTCCTCCTAGTGTAGGTCGCACCAAATTAGGAGCAGTTAGGTGCACTTTAACCCAGCCTGAACCACTCAACGACTGGAGAAGGACTGCCATATTTTAAACTTGCACAAAAATTGATAACAAGAACTGCAAGGTAATACCGTAATAGTGGATAGTTGCATCAACGCTGTTGCGTCAAAGTTAGTCACCACCTTGGGGATGAGACCGGTGAAGCACCCAAACCCCTACAAGGTCACATGGATCGACGCTACATCTATAGATGTTCAGGAGTGATGTCAAAATTCCCATCCAGTTTGCCACATACACAGATAATGTGTGGTGTGACATACTCCCCATGAATGTTGGTCACATCATTTTGGGTCGATCATGGTTATTCGACTTAGACGTGACCATATATGGACGTACCAACCAATGTTCATTTGTCCATAATGGAAAAAGGGTGAAGATTATGCCGAATCAACAAAACCGCCAACCCGATAAAAAGGGGTTGACGAAAGGAAAGACAAAGTGGATATTCTAAATCCTGAAAAAAAGGTGATAAGGGCAAAGATAAGATGGAAATGAATTTGATTAGCCACGATCAAATTGAAAAAAGCTTGCATGAGGGTTCTACTTGTTATGCACTTGTGGCTCGAGAGGTTGATCGAAATAGCGAGGAGCAGATTCCTGAGCACATTAAACCAATTCTGGAGGAATTTTCTGAAGCCCTCCCACAAGATCTTCCAGGTGAGTTGACCCCAATGCGAGACATTCAACATGCTATCATGCTATTGACTTAGTCCCAGGAGCAACTTTACCGAACCTCCCACACTATAGAATGAACCCAACTGAGCATGCGGAGTTACAACGGCAGGTAGAAGAGTTACTCGACAAGGGATTCATCAAAGAGAGCTTGAGTCCATATGTGATTCCCGCACTTTTGGCGCCAAAGAAGGATGGTACATGGCGTATTGGATAGCCGTGCAACCTATAGGATTACTGTCAAGTACCGGTTCTCTATTCCCCGTCTTGATGATATGCTGGATCTGATGTTAGGTGCCACAATCTTCTCCAAAATTGATCTTAAGAGCGGGTACCACCAAATTAGAATCCGACCAGGGGTCGAATGGAAAACCGCATTTAAAACTAAAGACGTGTTGTATGAATGGTTGGTTATGCTCTTTGAACTGTCCAATGCTCCTAGCACCTTTATGAGAGTGATGACCCAATTGTTTCGACCGTTTATCGGGAAATTCGTAGTGGTATATTTTGATGATATACTGATCTACAGCCAAACTCAGGAGCAACATGTGGGACATCTGAGGCAAGTCCTCTGCACATGCCAGACCGAGAAGTTTTATGCAAATCCAAAAAAGTGTGCTTTCTGTATAGACAAGGTTATCTTCCTAGGATTTGTGGTTTCATTCGAAGGGGTTTTCGTGTACCCTAAGAAGGTGAAAGTAATAACCGAGTGGCCACAGCCCCGAACGATTAGGGAAGTCAGAAGTTTTCACGGGTTAGCCACTTTCTACCGTCGGTTCATAAAGAATTTTAATGCTATTATGACACCTTTAATCGACTGTTTAAAGAGTGAGGGGTTCCAGTGGACTCCTGTCGCCTCTAAGGCTTTCGCTGAAATCAAGAGATTGATGACGGAAGCGCCTATAATGCGTCTCCCTGACTTTCGAAGGCATTTGAAGTAACATGTGACGCATCAGGACTGGCAATAGGTGGTGTACTGAGTCAGGAAAGCCACACCGTTGCTTATTTCAGCGAAAAACTAAATGATGCCCGACAACGATACTCCACATATGACAAGGAATTTTATGTGATTATACAGGCTTTGCTACTGGAGGCACTATCTGCTACCGTAGGAGTTTGTGTTGTATTCAGATAATGAAACGCTAAGGTACCTCAACTCCTAGAAGAAACTGAATGCGAGACATAGTAAATGGGTGGAGTTCCTACAGGAGTACACATTTGTTCTCAAATACAAATAGGCGTTGAGAATAAGATCGCTGATGCGCTAAGCCGACGTGTCATGACTTTGGTAACTATGAGCACATAAGTGATAGAATTCGAGAGGTTAAGAGAGGAGTATGACTCATGTCCCGACTTTAGGAAAATTTATGTCACGTTATGAGACGGTCCTGTTCGTGAGATGTACGATTTTCTTCTACAAGACGGTTATCTATTCAGATTCCTAAGCTATGTATTTCCCGCACATCCCTCAGGGATTTTCTCTTTGGGAAGTACATGCGGGAGGTCTGGCGGGACATTTCGGTCAGAACAAGACAATTGAGGTCGTTGAACACTGATTCTACTGGCCGAGTTTGAAAAGAGATGTCGCTAAGACAGTTAGCCAATGTCGCACGTGCCAACTGGCCAAGCAACAAAAGCAGATTGCCGGGCTTTACACTCCTTTTATGGTACCCAATTGCCCGTGACAAGACGTGAGCCTAGATTTCATAGTTGGGTTGCCAAAAATTCAGAAAAAGCACGACTCTATCCTAGTATTAGTCGATCGATTCTCAAAAATGGCTCACTTTATCCTGTGTTCCAAGACCTCAGATGCATCTCGAGTAGCTGTCTTGTTCTTTGGTAATGTTGTCAAGTTGCATGGGATACCTAAAAATAGTGTCCGATAGGGACGTTAAGTTTGTTAGCTACTTCTGGAAAACACTTTGGCACAAGATGGGCACCAAACTGAAATTCTCAACAGCCTTTCATCCACAGACAGATGGCCAAACCGAGGTAGCATGCATGACTCTAGGAAATCTCCTTAGGTGTCTAGTTGGAAAAAATTTGCAAACTTGGGATCTCATTTTGCCTATGACTGAATTTGCATATAATGGATCTGTCAATAGGACTACGGGTCTTAGTCCTTTTGAAATATTAAATGGTTTTAAACCCAGGCAACCAGTTGACTTAATTCCCATGGCTCATCATCATTTTAGGGTATCAGACGCTGCATCAACATTTGCATTACAATACTGATTATAAAGTTTCTGTAGATCTACATCGCCGATTAAGAATTTTAATGTCGGAGATTATGTGATGGTCCGCTGAGACCCGAGCGGTTTCCTCCGGGAACCGTGAAGAAATTACACGCGCGAAGCGCAAGGCCCTTCAAGATTCTTAAGAAAATCAATTCAAATGCTTATGTGGTGGATCTCTCATTAGACTTTGACATCTGTTGCACTTTTAATGTTGAAGACTTGGTTCCATATAGAGGGTACCTTTGATACCCCTTCTGACCCATTCGTGGATGAGCCAAGCCAAGACATTCTTTCTGAGCGCCTCCCACTACCTCCACTTCCCTCTAAACTGTCCTACGCAAAAGAAAATATAAATTCTATCTTGGATGATCAGATTGTCTTTACTAGAGACGGAGGGACGCGACGCTATCTCATTACATGGAAAGGAAAACCTGATTCAGAAAATTCTTGGATTACTGAGGAAGACCTCCGGCATCTTGATCTCGATCGACTGGAGCGCTATCAAAGCAGCAGCAATTCTGTCCCCCACACTCGATAGGGTCGAGTCCTTTCCATCCGGGGGGAATTGATGAGGACATCATGCCGCTTAAGGGCCGATTCGATCAAGTATACTTCAGAAAGCGACGCACTGCAGTTCTTTGATTTTAAATTGGATTTGTTTCAGATTTATTTGTAGTGGATATTTTCGTTTTAGCTTTATTTTCTGTAGTAGGTGTTCTTTTGTGGGCGTTTAGTACCCACATCGGTTATTTCTCAGTAGTTCTCTTTTGTACAATTTGGTATTCTAAATATGAGATTTTAGCATTGTAAGCAACATTCAGAAAAAAGAGAGAGAGCACTATGCTAGCTAAATTGTCTTAGCAGCAGTCTGGCATATATGGAAAGAAAGGAATAATATGTTCTTTCAGCAAGAAGCACAAAATCTTGGTTTTCAGGAGTTTGTGTTAAATATGGAAGAGAGCTAATGAGAACATGCACTTGGAAAGTTTATAGGGACATGTGTTTGCTTGATGTTATATCAAATTGGCATGTATGAGTCTGGATTGTAACTTCACTTTTCTACCTACTTGGGGGTCCCTTGTATAAGAAACTTGAAGTTATAGGTGACGACCGAGGTCCTCTCCCCATTCCACATTATACCTTTGCAAGTAGAGTATAATATATACTGTTATGGAGTTAATGAGGTATTATATTATTACTGTTATATATATATATATATATATATATATATATATGTGTGTGTGTGTGTGTCTATATATGTGTGTACACACACACACATCTGAGGAAACGGGAGGTCAGTGGCAATAAGAGGAAATTTTCTTTTATGGCGCACCTAAAATACTATTTTCTCGCTTCAAGGGTTTGTTTGGTTGCCTGCAAATGGCTGCAAGTTGTAAGTGGTATTTGCAATGGTCTTTTGCACTTGCAAGTGGGCTTTGCACAAGTAAGTTTTTAAGTGTTTCATTAGTAATGTGAAAGTGTAAGTGGAAAAGAATATTGTCACTTGCGGTGTTTGATTGGTAATGTGAAAGTATAAGTGGGAAAGTATATTGTCACTTTCGGTGTTTGGTAGTGAGCTTGTTAGTGAGATTTACATGACATAAGTATATATTTCAAATAATTAAATTAAAAAAGCATTTAATCTAATAAAAAATTTAATCTAATAATAAAAAACAATTATTCTAATAATAAAAACTTTAACCTAATAATTAACAAATATTAACATAATAATTTAAAAATATTAATTTACTAATTAAAATATTAAATATTATTAAATTTAATAATAGTAAAAAATTAATCTATATTAATATTATTAATATATTAATCTAGTATTAAATATTAAAAAAATTAAATAGTGCAATATAATATTAAATATTATTAAATTTATTAGTAAAAGATATCAATCTAATAATTAAAAATATTAATTTACTAGTAAAAAATTAAACTAATATTTAAAAATATTAATCTAATAATAAAAATGATTAATCTAATAATAAAGAGGTTAATCTAATACTTAAGAAATATTAATCTACTAATAAAAATTTTAATCTAATAATAAAAAATTAATAGAATAATAAAAGATTAATCTAGTAATAAAAATTAATTTAGTAATAAAAACTTTAACCTAATAAAAATTAATCTAATAATATAAAAAATTAATCTAATAATAAACAAATTAATCTAATAATAAAAACTTTAATTTAATTAAGAACATTATCTAATAATTAAAAAATTATTAATCTATTAATAAAAAAATATTGCAAATGAGTTTGCAAGTAGGCTTTGTGCAAGTATGTGAGATTTGCTATGCAAATTGCAACTGCAAGTGGGATTTGCAATTCAAGTGTTCAACCATACACTTGAAAGTCAATTTGGTGAAAGTGGGACCTGCACTTGCATCCCACTTGCATCCATCCAAACACCCCCAAAATGCAAGATCTGACCGTTGATTAGGATCTTTGTTTTATAAAACATAGGTGTTTTAAAAATCATGTGATTCCAGGTTAAGCTCTTGTAACTCCTAAGCCATTAACCATGTGCAGTATGAATCTAGACGTTCACCTGTCGTACTAATAACATCGATAACCTCTATCCGAAGTAGAAATCATCTGATCATCTAGGATGGCATTGATCTCTTCTTTGACATGCTTATTATTTGTTGGATCCGCTGGTATCGGCGGAATTAGAGGCGAAATCCTTCGCGGCCCAACTGATGATGTGAAATCTGTGATATTGCTTGAAGTAGTAGGAAAGAGCTGCAGGATAGTCAAAAGTCTTATGATATGGAGTTAGATTCTCAACATTGAATATGGGTCTATTGCTCATATTATCTGGAAGTTCCAATTCATATGCATTTAATCTTATATTTTGCAAAACACGATATGGTCCTGAACATCTCAAGTGCGGACTTCTTCATAGGGTCACCAATTATATTATTACTCGGTCACCAATTATATTTTTACTCTTGCATGAGCTTGCTTAACTATAGAGCGTTTCTATAGATCCTCCCTCGAAAATGCTAGCTACTATTAATTTTTGAGTCATGAGAATTATTATACATCAGACCTTCCAGCACGCATCCCATGCGAGACTATTTGCTTAGGGTGTGACATACATAAATTTATTCATGCTTGCATAAAACATGTGCTTGTGTATCATTTGACTATTTGTTGAAGGCAAAAAAATAAAACAATTAAAAATATATAGTAATGCAAGTGTGACTAGTTTACGTTGACTTCCTGAGCTAAGTACATGCATGTAATATTGAAAATATGTGCATAATTTAAAGAGGTGCTAATATAAGCAGCTCAATAAAAAATAAATTAAAGTCTAGACCCGATGTGTTACTCAAAAAATCTAATCTAAATCTAATTTGAGTTAGATTTGAGTTCGACCGAGTGCATGATTGGGATTGGACCTACTGTTAGCGAGCATGAGACAAAGTTGGGTTTGGCTTGGTCAATTTCCAAAATTTAAAGATATGCTAATATAAGCTTTGTTGGGTTTGGTCAATATCGGTTTTTTGAGACAAGCTAATTAAACATGATCAGCCCAGTTCTTAGTCCAACTTGTCCAAGCATCACATGGGGTACAACATGGCTCATTCTTTATCACATAGCTGTATGATTGAGACATAAAAAACTGACAACATCATTTTTTTTTGAACAAAGGCCGTAGCTCGGTCTTGAAACTGGGATCTTCCATTTCTCAACCCAATCCTTTTACCACTGAGTCAGGTCTCAGTGGCTAGACAACATCATATTAATCCAAGCACATTAAAAGTATGATTCATATTTTTCTCTACTAACTCAATGCTCAACCAATGAGCCCATGCCACATCATCAGTCATTTCCCATTCCCTCCTGTCTCTCTACAACTGCCCCCACTCCTCATGCATGAGCCCGACTATCTCACGCATGTTCATAACCAATACCCACAAAAATACAACCGGCCCCTTGACTTTTATATACAAGCAGCCAGGGTAAAGCGAAAAGAAGAAAAAGAGAAGAAAAGCAAAAAAGAAATAAAAAGAGTACGAAACTGAGAAGAAACGAAAGCAAGAAAAGTAACAGAGAAAGGAAAAATTAGAGAACTAGTGGCAAGAAGAAGAAGAGAGATTAATTGAGGCGTGTATCTCTGTCTCACTGTATTTTTCTTCTTCTTTGGAGTCTTTTTACTCCTTTCATTGTGGCAACGGAGTTTTGTCACTACATAAGGTTTAGAATTTTGTCACTCCTTGGAGTTTGATACTCCTATTGATAATTATGGCATCGCAGTTGTCACTCCGCATCGGAGTTGTCACTCCCTGAAGTTTGGAGTTTTAGTACTTCTTGGAGTCTGATACTCCCATCGAGCTTTGTTACTTGCTTCCGTTGAAATTAAACCCGTTTGTTTGCCAAAGGTCCAATTTTTTTTTTTATTAAAGAAAATGAATAAATCAATGTTAAACAAATAATGATTTTGGGTCTCTTACCTTTTCAAAAAAAGAATTTGATGAGTAGTAGAGAACTCTTGAAATGTGGAGTGAGAAAACTCCTTGGCTAGTGTAAAAACTCTATAATTGGAGTGAAAAAACTCCTCAGATAACCTTGATTTTTTCCAACAATTAGTTTGTGCTTTGAGATTAGTACGTTTAGGGTCTGTTTGGTTGTCGTAACTGGCCGTGATTCGTAGTTGTAATTGGTAAAGTCTTTTACAATTGTAAATGAGTTACATGTATTATGTATGTAAATTTTACGGTGTTTGGTTGGTAATATAAAATTATAAAGTGGGAAAGTGTATTGTACTTTACGGTGTTTGGTTGTCGTAATGTATAAGTCGTAAGTGAAAAAGTTGACCACAAAATTAACTATTTAGTGATTTTAAAAGTTTTAATACTGCAAATAAATATTAAAAAAGTTAAATATTAAAATTTTTTAATATTAATATAAAAAATATTACAAATTTGTATGACCACAAAATTAACTGTAACTGGGCTGTAAGTGAGTGGTAACTGGGTTGCAAGTGAGTGTTAGTTGAGTTACGTAAGTCTTTTATGAATTACGGTCCAAACAAACGCCGTAGTTGTAACTGGGTAGCAAGTCATTTACGAATTACGGAGTTTTACACGAAACAAACGGCCCCTTAATGTACAAAAGAACTGAACATATGAAAAATTTAAAAACATACAAGTTTGGTGTGTGCATGATGCATGGTTAAAGATATAGTATCATGTAGATGATTCGGCCATGTACTTAGATTTGCAAGTATCAAATACAAGGATCCAGTTAAAGATTGCATGCAAGGATAAAATTTGAGGTCTCGTGCAAAAAGAGATTGAAAGAAGAGATGGCATAATAATATCATCATTTAATCAAAATAACAAGCCCATGAAAATCTGTGCTTGGCCAGAGCGTGATCGTCACCGTGCTGAGCATTGCTTGCCGTCTTCGCGTGCATGCAAGTGTCGTCGTCCGTCTCTGAGCTCAACACACAAGTGTCGTCCTTGTCGATGCGTGCTGCAACCTTGAGCTTTCTACTCTGTCTGTAATCCTCCTCTTGATTTTTTAATTCACTGACATTTTTTGTGTGTGGCCTCTTCCCATGCAAAGTAGCTACATTGTATTAATTACATAGGATTTCTAAACTATAGGAGCAAGCATAGTCTTATGGATAAATTAGTTTGAAATCCTCTTCACTTCAAATTTGAAATCCATCTGAATCCATGTTGGCTGTTCACATGTTATAAGGTAAGTATCAAGGCTAAAATCAAGTATAGAGACATGATGTGCTTTGAGCCTCAGATTTGAATTTTCATTTTGAAGTTTGCTCTATCTTGTTTGAAACTATAACACTTGGTTATCTCCTTGTACCTGCAAATGAGATATTCTCAACAACATTTGAAAATTTTATCTATCCCGTCAAGTTACCCTCATCTTGCACAAATTAAGTTGAGTCTAGTTTAAACAATCCATTCTCAAGATTTGAGGTCAAAAGGAATTTCAGTTGGTGTTGGATAATTTGGCCAACCACCCAAATTGAAAAGGTATAATCCATGCAATTCCTCAATCCTTTTAACTCTACAAATTGCAAACGAAGTCCATACAAATTATCTTCTCGTAAAACAACTTTTGAATTCAAGCCCAAAGCCCACACAACCAAGTTTGTCTGATTTAGATTTCTAAATTAATATCCAGTAGATAGAGAAGAGAAGAGACAATACAAAAATGAAAACTAATAAAAAACATTAACATCCGAGATGACTGACAGTTGTATACGAGCCATTAAAAAATTCTAATGACAATCAAATGTCTTCTCAGTCATAGGTTGGACTCGATCAACCTAGTTGAGTTCTTTTTGGCCAAGTCCAAACCAATGACATATTTTGATATAGATGAACTCAAATCATAATATTAAGAAAAAAATTGCTAAAGAAAATGTAACTCCAAATTATCTAGGTGGCTTGGATTCAAATCAAATTACATACAAGCAATATTCCAGATGTCGGACATCGGACCAAATATCGGATGGCAAAACTAAATGTCGGATTGCGAATATCGGGGAAATTTTGGAAAAATTAGTAAATTTCGGTGTCAATTTCAAAGGTTATATATATCACATATGGTATGTCATATATGTTCAAAAATATCACACATATCATATATCAAGGCAATATACATAATACATATATAAACCATCTTGTTTAGGATATCTTACCTCTATAACTTGCATTAAATGATCACTGACCGAACTTGAAACTCCAAGTTGAAATTGTAGTTGTACCCAACTGAAAACCAACCTACAAATATAACATAGAAATAATAGTCAAAAGATACAAAAAAAATCAAAACCATCTAAATAAACAATATAAGACACAATACTCTAAACAAAATAAACAACACAAAGCAATAATCCAAAGAAAGATCAAACATAAACCAATGCATTACCTAATAGTTCGAAGTTCAAATAATACAAAGCAATAATCCAAACAAAAACATATTCCAAATGCAAGTTCAAAAACAATTAATTCTTTGCATAAGGATGTGAAATCTCCTTCTCAATCCTCCTCTGAAAACTTCTATTCTGAATCCTCCGAATCGATCACATCATCTATTGTAATGTTGAGTCCGGCTTATGGCCCTCATCCTCCGATGATGACCCCGAACCAAATGATGATTCTATGTCTTCTTCACGTTCATTTTCCAGCTCTATTGACATTAATGCCAATGCTCTCTCACCTTTTGCATCTCTCTTAAAAGTCTTTAATTTTGTTCTTGAACTCTTTTTTCTCTTTATAGTAACTCCTGAGGATTTTTTAACTTGCCTCAAAGTTAATGTTTTTTCGGGAAAGACTTCATCACCGCTTTCTGAAGGCAGGGCACCATTCTTTTTTTGGAGGTATCAACCACTCAGTGACCCTTTCTTTATCATCAATAATGGCCAAAGGATCCCTATTGTTTAAGAATATTTTGCTCTTAATCTTAACATTGAAACCGATAAAAACTAAGTTATGCAATTTCTTGTGACTTAGTTTATTCCTCTTTTTGGTATGAATCTACAAAAGAGAACCATTAAACAAATAAAAAAATGCACAACTATTTATAATTCAAAAGAAAATACTATTAGTCAAAATTTTCTATATTTTTAATAGCGTCTTAAAGGTACTCTAATTTTTCTCACACCAGGAAGAACTTGTTGTCAAGTTCAAGACCCTCATTGCCATTTCCCTCAACTCAGGAATATCGGTCTCATGCATCATCCACCAATTAGCTAATCAAATGAAAGTTATCAAAGAAGTTGCAACCAGTGTTTTAAATATCAGATATCGACGCAATACCGGTCGGCAAAATTATGTACCGGATACCAGATGCCGGGTGATATATCGCGATATGATACTAAATACCGGTTGATATCAATAGTAAATACATATAAGACATTATTAAAAGAAATAAGTTACTATCCAAACATCATATAAAAACATCATTGAAATACCATAATGAATATAGAATAAATAAAATAATCTCTCAAGCAAATACTAATAATTATTATCCAAAAAAGTAACTATAAGGGCCGATATATCAGATATTTCATCTCGGATATCGGTCGATATATTGGCCACGTGGCGATATATCAGCCAATATCGGTCCAAAATGATATCCGGTAAATTTTTATACTTATCGTATCGTTTTGGATAAAATACCGGTATATCGGCCGATATTTAAAACAATGGTTGTAACAAATGAAGCTTACTAAGTTTTCTTTTAAAGTTAGTAACATATTTATTAGCAATATACCTGGATTAAGATTAAGATTAGTTGCTCCACTCTTTTCCAATCTGTCTCAAAAAACCTTTTTGAATTGATACATAGGCAACTGTTTAGTAATCTTATCGAGAATTTTGTGTCTATTTGGATAGAACCTATATATGACCTCAATAAGCTTGTCCATAAAGATGCTGGCCTTTTCAATCTCTATTTGTTTCTTGTAAAAAGTGTATGGGTTCAAGTAATGTTTCACTCTATGTAAAAGCCCTGTAAGCTTATCTTTCCATCTTTTGTCAATAATATTCTATATAGGAATATAACTCTTTTTGTCTGAGTTGAGCTTTTCTTTGATTTCTTTCTTTGCTTTTTCCAAGTCACCATAAAGAAATCTCATGGATGACTTATTGCCATAACTCGTCGAAGAACTTTCACTAGAAAAAGTTAAGAGCAAAAATCCACATTGTCCCAAAATCAATTGGAATCAACAATATCAGCAACCTACGAATACAAATATAAAAGAAGAATTAAGTTTATCATATTTAAGAATTCTAATTATTATTTAAGAACTAGAAAATCTATAGACTATACCTTTTTTCTCACATCTTTTTCAGAAAGAGGATGCAACATCCATCTCTCACAAGTAAATATTTGCTTCAAGAAATTCTTTATTCCCTCATAGAATGTAAGGAGAAGAATGCGATGGCAAGCCTAGTGGCCCCAGGCCTAAGGTCTCCCTTGGTGATATCTCGTCAAGCTAGGAGTGATCGTGTGGCTATAAATGAAAACCGACACGATCCTCCTGTTCGTGATAGCACTTCAGATCCTCTTGATCCTGGCGATGTCATATAGTATTAAGTTCACCGTATGTGCAACACAAGACATCCAAAAGATGCTAGACCTATTCATTTGCATAATATTTGAGGCTGACATATTATTTGATGCATTGTTTGTGACTATATGAACCATATTTTCTGGCCATGCATCTTGAATTGCTTTATCAACAATTTGGAATATATATAGTTTGCATTGTGCTTTTTTTGCTGAAGCATTCTCTAAATATAAGAAGGCTTTTCTCACTGGATAGTGGGCAACAATGTTCATTAAGCTTCTATTCTTTCGATCTGATCAAGCATCGTGCATTCACTGATAATACAACTCTCCTTGAATGGCTTGAGACTCTTTTTTGTCTCATTCACTTCTCTTTTGAGAAAAGTCTCACTGAGCTCATAAGGTGATGGGGCATCCAACATTTCACCAAATCTTCCTATGGCTATCAACATCTGTTTCTTTCTTAGAGTTCATTATAGTTTTCTTCATTTTAGCAGACCCCACCGTCAGCTCTTTCGGAGTTTGTTGAGCAAACTTATTCATCGGTCCTCTGGTCTTGCTGGATTCGAATATGGTCCTTTGAGATGAACCTTCAATCGAGTCTTCATATTGATATTTATCCTCCCCAATGTGCACATCATCTGCTAGAGTTTGAAAATTGGCTTGTTTAGCTTCTTTTGCAATGGCTGCCTTTAACATTTCAATCACCTTTATCTTCACATCATCGGAGACTTTTAAACATGATGTACAATTTCCTTGTCGACCCGCAAGATGTTTCAATCGGCTTATTCCCGATAAAATCACTTGCTTGCAATATTTGCAACCAATCTTTTTGTACTATCACCGGTCCTCTCTGCGTGTTCCCAGCAAGGATCTTTCAAGACTCGCCAACGTTGGATACTTGATTAGATGCTCTGAAAGAAGACGTCTTGATTTGCACTTCCTACCTTAAAATAGACACCATATACAACATGAAACGAACAATTGAATAATATGCTCCAAATATTAGTCCAAAATTCAGTCCAAATTCAATTTAAAATTAGGTCAATATCAGTCCAAATTTACTCTAAAATAAATCCTAAAAAAAGTCCACAAACCAAATTTACTCCTAAAAACAGTTCAAATTTTACTCCCCAAAACAGCCCCAACAGTCCAAATTTACTCCTAAAAACAGTCCAAAATCACTCCTAAAATCAGCTCACAATCAATCCAAATTTACTCCTAAAAGCAGTGCAAAATCACTCCTAAAAACAATCCACAGTCGATCTAAATTTACTCCTAAAAACAGTTATAAAAACAGTCTAAATCTGTCCTATAAAAACAGTTCAAATTCAATATAAATTCAACACAAATAATTTATTTGTAATTTATATTCTTGGATTTCAAACAATTTCAGCAGCTCAAAGCCTCAAAATCAGTCCAAATTCACTCCTAAAATCAGCTCAAAATTATCAAAGTTACAATCATGCAAATTCAACAATTCAGCCTTCAAAATAACAAAAATTTCAGTTACAATTTACATTTTTTTTTTTTACTATAATTGATAATATACATACCGAGGCCCTCTAAGCTTGCTGCACTTGCCAAGGCCCGAAAGAAGAGACTAGAGAGGTGTAAAGAGAGAGAAGTTGTGAAAAGAATCTGAAAAAGAGAAAAAGAAAGAAAATAGAATGGAAAAAAAAATCAAAAAAGTTAAAAAAAAAAAACTTACTCGCCAACTTGTCATCAGCCAAGAAGCCTCGCCGGGGGGGCTCATGGGGCCTCGTCAGGGATTCTTGCAGCTCATCGAGCCTCGTCAGGGCTCGACGAGGATTTGGGGGGCTCCGTCCCGTCCCCCCCCCCCCCCCCCCCCCCCCCCCCCCCCAACACACACACACAATCAGAACGTTGCGATGCCCTAGTTCTCTCTTTCTTTCTCGTTCTCTTTTATACAATGGGTATCAGGTTGGGGTTTTGGGTTCAAAAAGTGAAAAAAAAAAAAAACCAACATGCAAACTAAATGTCGCTCGCTATTTGCAGGCCGACATTTCGGCTGAAATTGCAGGCAAAGCCTGAAATTTTGCCGAGACGACCCCAAAAATGACGTACTTTTATGCGGTCGCTGTGTCGTGGCGGCGAATGCTAAAACTCAAAATTTTGGCCGAAATTTAGAACATTGCATAAAAGCATGGGAACAATGGCTAAATAAAGTTTACAATCTCAAATTGACTAAAGGGTAACCTAATAAATCAAATGGGATTATCACGAAGACCTTCATAAGTCAAGAATTATATTAAACTTTGTACTCAGGAGAAATTTTAAAGGAAATCCAATTAGATAGAAAATAAATTATTTATAGTAAAATCCAAGGACCAAGATGTCCTTAAACTAAATACCAAATCTCATCAAATCTTAAGGCATAAATATGGAATCCTAGGGACCGAGATGTCCTTAAACTAAACGTCAAAATCTCATATATCTGAAGGCCTAAGTATGAAATTCTAGGGACCACGATGTCCTTAATCTAATATGAAAAGAAACAAAAATATAAAATCCCCAAGACCGGAACATCCTTAAACTTAAGTCAATATTTAAAAGAGACTTGAATGTCTCTAAACTAAAAATCAAGATACAAGGTTTCCTTTCCCTAGTTGAAATTTACAATTTCCAATTCTTCACATTTCTAAAGATTACTCTGTACAGTAGGAGTTTGCCCTCTGGTTAAGCCTTGTAATCTACAATAAATGCAATAATATGATATTTTGTCCATATTTGAGTCCTCTTTTTGATGATATGCATGTTAACCTCTAATCAAAGGTTTCTTTTAAATAAAGAGAATAATTAATAATATATTCTTGAATCTATTGGAAGATTTGAACTCATAAATAATAAAACCCTATCCCGTACAGTGAATTTGATGAGACAACTATTTCTATCCCAATCAGATATATTCCTATATCCAAAGAGATAGACAATTTGTATCCAACACTACTTTTCACCTAAGTAAATCTTTACATGACATGTATCTTATTTCCTATAAGATGTTTATTTCTACTTGCAACATCTATTGTTTGAAATTTTAAATATTATTAAGTTAGTACCCATAAGAATGGATTGGATAGCTGATGAAAAAGTGAATTACTTGCAACATCTGTTGTTTGAAATTTTAAATATTATTAAGTTGGTATCCCTAAGAATGGATGGTAAAAGAAAAAGTGAAATTCACACCAGACGATAAAATTTATGTGAAAATGATCTTTGAGCTGGCTTTCCAATTTTTTTGTATCACAATTCAAGTAAAGTTATGCCTAATCGGGAGCCATTTCATGTTTGAAAATTTGAAAAGCATGAACCTATCTGCAAGTAATTTGATGTGAAACGTCATGCGTGTGTGAGGTAGAAATCAATGATAGAACACCACTTCGCGACGTTTCACCAACAAAATGATCTTGAGTTGGAAAATAGTTAAAACTAATATTGAGACAGATGAATTTTAACAAAATGCCGCAATTATAGTGGTACCCTTCTAATCTCAATTATCTTAATGCAATACTATGTTAAGATGGCACAGTCATGCATGCAACACTTGATGACTAGCAATTACAGGATATAACATGATCTAACAATCTCACTATTTGTGACAACAGATTAAATCAATAAAGTAATAGATGACATATACCAACTCACAGCTAAGAGATCGGGTTAAGAAAATTACCTACTGATGATCACAGAAACCTAAGCAACCTGAAGTGGATTTCAGCGTGTAGATCTCGTCGTCATGGACGTGACGACTCGAAAAACACTTGAATTGGACGTCAAATGTGAGATTTGACCCGTAAACGAGAAATGATTATGAACGTATTTGTTTGCGACTGGACCCGTTACTGTAGCAACCGGGTATGACGCTATAGCTCACGTGTTTGATGATTTAAACCTGTTTCCCTTCTCTTGTGAGTACGAGTCAGATCGGGTTTGAGATTGAACCTGGTTTGGCTTCTCAACTTCTTCTCCTGTGTTGTTGTTCGACGAAAGGACTAGAACTAAGTGGTTGTGCTGGCGTCGTCGTTGTCGGCGATGGGCAGGGAAGCAAGGCGACAGTGGTGTTGGCGAGGCATGACCGATTTGGGCTTGAGCACCATCTCAGGTGCTGTTGGCGAGGGGAGGGAGATGTGGCACTGTCAAAGGTAGCGACAGAGGGAATGTTGACGAGAGGCAGGACAACAATGGCGAGATAGAGCGACAACTCGGAGATGGTGGTCATCAGACTGTTGTCGGTTGGAGGTAAGGTCGAGAGGGGTAAGTGGGGAAGACGAGGGGGAGTCAGTGAGGGAGGAAGAGACGTGTTGGCGTATGTGGTTCACGTTCTGCTCGTGCAGAGGGGAGGCGACAGGTCATATGGATTTTACTCACGCAGAGAGGAGGCGTTACAAGGGCGAGAGCAGGAGACGGGCGGTGGGAGTTATGAGGGCTGTTGGGTTCTTTGGTGGAGAGAGGAGAGAAGAGGAAAGAGAGGGAGAGAAGAATAAGGGGAGGGATGAGTGACGGCTGAGAAGAAAAAGGAGAGAAAGAAATATTAGGGTTAGGGTTTTAAGAAAATAACATAGGATTAAAATCCTAATCAAATTTGAGACAACAAAATCTCACACAAAATAACTTGATTTCAAATTCTTCATTAAAAATTTCAAATAATCCAAGAGTCTATTTATAGACTTTACACATTTCATCTTACAGATATACCTGATGTGGGACTAAACTACTACAAAGAAAAATACAATTTTCAACTTCTAATAAAACCAAAACACAAATAAAAGAAAAAATACATAAGATTGCATGAATCAATCTGGATTGACATGCTTTTGCCTTCTTTAGCTTCAAATGTCTGCAACATAATTTGTTTTGGCTTTTCTGATCCAAAGATTCCAAATCAATATGACATGCCATTTGTGGGTTTGGCTGTACGATTGTAGCTCTCCTTATGCATATTTATCATTTCTCTACACGTACTGGCAAATGTTGAATGCATGTTGCAATTATAATAGATATACATGATTTGCAATAAAATGCTCATGCAAATGCTTATACAGGATGCCTATTTGGAAATTAATCATTATTTCTTATTTCTAATGGATATCTGATGCATATTCATGGATTGGATTTTGTGTCATAAACATGGTCTCATCCTATTTGAAAATAGATCATGTTTCTCATGTAGTAACTAATAGATATGGGATGCATATATGTGGCCTGCATAGGTGGTTACGATCTTTGTTATGATAGACATGATACATATTGGAGTAATTTCTATTAGGGAATAATTTATGTTTGTATTATGTAAGAGCACGTTTTGCAAGCATCTTATGCATTCAAGTATATATGATATTCGACCTTATTTCGTCAATATTCTTTTTTAAAAATAATTCGAACCATCTAATCATTCTCCATTTTTTGGAACAATCCTTATCCTATGATCCTCAATGCTCTGGTGATCAGTGATGTTTCGTATTCATAATCGTGCTAGTTTAAGTTTTAACAATAAAAATCATGGTTCAAAATCTCGGTATTAACGAATAATTTTTCATATCAATATTAGCAATATCAGTCTTAATATTGGTTGATATTTTAGGGTGGCTTCCTCAAAATCCGATACGATATTATCGGAATCAGCCGATATTTGAAACCATGATTAAAGCATTGATGTCATTCCATTCCTTCAACCCAAAAGACATTATTTTCCTTTCATGTTATGAGGTAATACTAATTTGACATAACAATTTTATATTTCTCATGAATAACTGAATGGATAATGAAGAAGAGGAGGGCAAAATGACAGAGAAATTAGTCCAAAGGGGAGGGATTTCGAGGGAATCGATAAATAGAAAAATCGAGGCCAAGAGAGAATATTCTGCTTTCAATTAGCGATCAAATTTTCATTTGTCTAGAAACTTAGTAATGCACCAACCAATGTTTAAAATAGCGATAACGTAATGATAACATTTTTTTTTATTATGTTAATATAGGTTATAACGTAACACATAACGTAGGTTACACGATTTAATATTTATTTAATATATATATTATATTTAAGAATTTATATAAATAGGAAAATAATTTTAAAAATCTAAAAAAATCAAAACAATATATCACATTTAACAAGTCACATCAATTTTTAGAAAGTATCACAATAATTTTTCACATTTACAAGTTATAATTCATAATTCCATTTACACAAACAACAATATGTTCCACATATTTCATTATAATTCATAATTTTTAGCCATGCTATTCAATCTACACATATATTCATAATTCAATGTACAATAATTCATAACTCAATCATAATTCATAATTTTAGTCATGCTATTCATTTTAATTCATAATTCAATTTACAATATGCTATTCAATTATACCCCTGTGTCCTTCACTTTCTCTGATATTTTACCCCTGATCTATCTGCTCTCTCTGCTCTCCCCCCGATCTCTCTCTGATTTCTCTCTTGACTTCTCTTTGCTCTCTCCCTCCCCGGGGGAGAGAGATCGGGAGAGAAAGCAGAGAGATCGGGGGAGAGAGAGCAGAGAGAGATCCGGGGGGGACTGGAGAATGAGAGAGAAGAGAAAAAGTGATCGGGGGAGAGAGATAGCTTACATGTACTTGTAGACGGAGAATCACCGCTTGAAGACGACACCGGTGAGAACCATCATAGGAGTTCTTTTTTTGCTGTCGATCGGAAAGAGGTACGCCTTCTTCGTTCTTCTCGGCACTGAACGAGGAGACTACTGCGAGGTTGTAGAGAGGATGATGAGCGAGCGAATTTAGGGGGTTTTTTTTTTCCCATAAACCGGGAGAATAGGGGGGTTATAAAAAGTCGAATTGCATCATAACGTAGGTTACAGTGCGTTACGTTAATAACGTAACGTAAGTTACGGGCAAAATAACCATAGTTATCAAACATTGTGTTTTTTAGACCTGTTACATAACGAATGATCGACATTACGTTATATAACGAGTTATAACGGGTTTTTTAAAACATTGGCACCAACTCCTGAAATAAGCGAATTCCAGTAACAAACTAATTCAAGTAAAATATTAACCATCCTCAACTCAAATAAAAGATAACCATCAATCTTTAATCAATCAAATGAGTTGCCTAACCTGACCTATCCTAACTCAAAAATATATAACCTCCTATCTTCAACTCTTACCTAATTCTACCTATCTAATCTATTATCAAAATTTTAGTTTGTTATTAATTATCTTGAATAAGGTTCTTAAATTTGGAAGGTTACTACATGCATTGCAATGTTTTGCTTGATAGAAAACATTACTCATCAATTATAAAGGTTCATTACTCAATCTGCTTGGAAGTGCTAGAAAATCTACTTCATATTTTTTTAGCGGTAGTGACATTAATAATGTTATTTTGGTCACAGAGAATAATTGATCTTGTAAGGAAGTCTAGTAATTCAATAAATCAATGTTTTAAGATAAGAAAGTTAATCCTGGTTCCAGAAAGTTATGTTCTAAATGTATGGAAAGGTTAACCCTGCTTTGGAGTCTATATAAAAAAAGTCAACTATTTCTTTGACACCTGCTAACAGGCAAAGGACATGGCTTTTGCATACACTTGGGTACCTTTTCTCTCCCAACTTAACTAAAGAATGAAATCAAATTGTACTTAACTAAAGAATGAATTCAAATTGTACTTTACTGATTGGAAAAATAAACATCTACGGGTAGGAGGTATGTAAGAATTGATCCATACAAGTCACCTTTTTTCTTCTGATCTCAAAACTGTCTGGCTAAGTACCAGATGTTAACATATATAAGTTTGATCGTTTATACTATCCAGTTTTAAGAATTTTTTATAATCATTATTGAACACATGGCTTATATGTTGTTTTCAGCTGTCAACATAATATATATGTTTGATTGTTTATATTGTCCAGTTTTAAGAATTTTGTATAATAATTATTGAAGATATGTCTCTTTGTTGTTTTTAGGTGCGCAATGTCATGATTGAGAACATTGACAAAGTCCTAGAAAGAGGAGACCGATTGGAATTCTTGGTTGATAAAACAGCACTATGCAAGGCAATACAATTCGCTTCAGAAAGCAAGCTCGGCGTTTCAGGAACACTGTGTGGTGGAGGAACGTCAAACTCACGTCTGTAGTTTACTTTATCTAAATCAAATTTATTTTTATTTCAATGTTAACACCACTTAGCATGACTAATATTTTCTCTTAGTTTCTTCTGAGGGTAATATTTTCTCTTAGTTGTAACTGCTTATTCTTCCTTTAGGAGTCGGTAACCAAGTGAAAGTTAAAAAAAAATTCCCTATAATAGACATAACAATGTAACATGCTTATCCTCGAATAGGAAAGCTGAATACATTGTTACAGGCATAAGAGCCATCATATGAATGGATTACATTACCTCCATTGGAAAAACCCCAGAAGCATGGACACTTGTTATTGGAATCATAAACATGACCATAACATGATGTCCTAATTATCAATATATTGTCATAATCATATATAGTGTGCACGCTAATTGTAATCTGCATATACTATACAAATATTTCATAAATAAGTCCAGAGATTGACCTCTTTGTCTGATGACTTAGATGAGTGTTCCAATTCTTGTCAATGAAATTTGTTACTCTATTCTTTTCTATTCTTTGAATTCTTGTGAAATTGTAGCTTTCCTGCTCGTACTTGAGTCTTTATCTCATTTTGTATTGATATGTCCGCATAGTGCTGCGCAGAGGCTTTATAACTTAAGTAACATCCAGTCCATTGGATAAAAAAGATACAGTATGACTTATTTTGTAAAGCAATAGCTATTTGTTACAAGTTTGTCTGTGTCAATCACACATCTCTTGCCTGATGTCATTACGTGGACTGATCATTGTATATGCTCTGATCATTGAAAGCAACCAATGGTTAATTGGTTATTACCTCAGGTTTACATTACCAGACTTCAACCTGCAATACTGATCAATATACAAAATAAATTATGGACCAAAATTTATGAATATGTTTTAATTTTTTTTGGAGTTTCTACCAAGGAATTTTCATATTTGACATTCATATTCTTTAGTATTTGCAATTATTCAGAGCTGTCATTTAATTTCGTTCTTCTGTATTGTTTAAACTGACCAATTTTGACCCCTCCCTAAGCTTCCGCTACAACATGCTGATGACATGTATGCCATTTGCTGATGCTGAACAAATTCTTGCAGGATTGCATTGATTCTTATTCTTTTGGTTATCATATATGTGGTCCTTACTTTCATTTGCCACGGGATCACACTTCCAACTTGTTTCAGGTAATAATATATGTGTTCATCCTCTCTTTATTCTGCTGTATCGAGTTTATATCTTTTGTCCAATGCGAGCACAATGTTTCTGATTTGGCCTTGGTTGTGCAACGGTTTGTGTTGTGCCTCCCATTTGAATATCAATGCAACAGATTGGACATTACTATTTTGTACTTGTAATTTTTAAAATATTTTTGAGACCGAAGAATCTCTGAGTCTGCGCACTTTCTTGTGAGAATTTTGTCACCAGTATTGAAATGAGAAGGAAACTGGAGTTGACTCTCCAGTGTACCAGTTTATTTATTTATTTCTGTTAATAAAATAGATATTGCAGCTTGCTATGGTGACGTTTTCAGTCTATGAAGTCATGTCAATTTCTTTTTCTGCTAACTCTGACTTCACAAGTTCTTTATTAGCTTATTTAGGATGCACAAAAAAATTCAACAAAGTTTACATTCAATCGTAAGTGTACTTACCTATTTGGTTGTAAATACCTAATTTTACCTTTGCCACTTCACATGATTTTAATGTTCTGTCATCTTTGTTCTACAAGGTCCATATTGTATCCTCACATTATCCTTGTTCCACACTGGTTTCACTTGGCTAAGAATTTGTGCAGGTGAGCGAGGCTAGATTGGGTCAGAATTTAGATGGACTAAGGCCTAGTATGATGGGTGGGTTGATGTCGTAGATATATCTACGGTTATGCTTAGAGAATTACGATTAATGATGATTGAAAGGGCTAACCCAAAAAGTTGGGGTAACGACTTTGGTCATGATGTTATTACGGCTTGGGAATGGCTCTTCTGTAAGTTGAAAGGTTTTTGAAACAATAAAGTTAGTATCTGGTTATTTATTTTTTTTATCTTTGTACTCTTCCCTATTGGACTTCACAATCTTATTGAATGAAAAGATCAGTTATGTTAAAACATATGTTTTTCTCTCAATTTCTTGAAAATTTTGACTTGGAGGCATGAGACGGATGATGTCTGGGTAAGGTGAAAATTGAATTCAGCATCAGCCTGTATCTACTAGAAGTTATAAAATGACATGATATCAGTAATTGATGATGCTGGAGGTCATTCATGTATGAATGAAAAATCAAGCGGTTTGGGGAACTTCTGTGCATCATGTTGTTTCAGAGGAAAGTGAATTGATTTGTAGTTATAGAACAAATTCGATCACTAGATGAATAGTTGTGTAATCATATGATTTTGACATTTGATCAATTTATACATTTCATCATTGTGATAATGATAAAGGGGGTCACATGCTAGTGTGGTGGTCAGGTACTCAGCTGTTGAGATCGAAATACCCTGTTTCATTTTTAATGATTTTTCATAATCTACGAGATTCTACTATTTCTAGTTAGCGTCAAATCATTTTTTTAGGCTCACTAATTTCAATAAATGCCTTTTGTACCTAAAAATATGGAACTAAGGCTGCGTTTGATAAGTGGAGTTAGGAGTTAGGAATTAGTGTTTTAGAATAAGAGAATAAGAAAAGAGCTAGAAATTAGCTTCTTTTTAGTTTATCGGAATTAGATTTTGCCAAAGTTAGAAGTTGAGATAGAGAGAGGCTAATTTTTACCTTTTGGTGGAATTAATTCTTGACTTTTGGAGATTTAGGTGAATTTTGAAGTGTTTTTGGGAGTGGTTTGCTAATTGTTGTCAAACTTTGAACATCTGACAAGAGTTAGCGAGGATTAGGTCAACTCTTGAACTGACTCTGCTTGCTAAACCAAGACCTAAATATGCGGAACAGAATGTCAAAACTCAAAGATTGTGAGATAGTTATTCCCATAGTTGGTCCCTTGTTTTGATCATCTGAAACCATTATGTAAACTCTCTTTATTCTCTCCTTATTTTTAGTATAATTGTGGTAACTTGCTAGGAAACACAAGAGAGTGATGAGGGAAAGGCCATGCATTAACCTCATACACAATTGATATAAAGGGGCCGTTTGTTTCACGTAAAACTCCGTAATTCGTAAATGACTTACTACCCAGTTACAACTACGGCGTTTGTTTGGACCGTAATTCGTAAAAGACTTACGTAACTCAACTAAAACTCACTTGCAACCCAGTTACCACTCACTTACAGCCTAGTTACAGTTAATTTTGTGGTCATACAAATTTGTAATATTTTTTTATATTAATATTAAAATTTTTTAATATTTAACTTTTTTAATATTTATTTGCAGTATTAAAACTTTTAAAATCACCAAATAGTTAATTTTGTGGTCAACTTTTTCACTTACGACTTATACATTACGATAACCAAACACCGTAAAAGTACAATACACCTTCCCACTTTACATTTATATTACCAACCAAACACCGTAAATTTACATACATGTAACTCATTTACAATTGTAAAAGACTTTACCAATTACAACTACGAATTACGGCCAGTTACGACAACCAAACCGACCCTATATATAGATGTATATGTAGATGTATATGTATTGTATGGATGAATATTTGATAATCAAAAAAAATGAATATGTGAATGTCTTATTTTCCTTTATTAAGAAAAATACTAAAAACAGATTTAATTTTGCTAACACCTAATTTGAATTTGAACAAACAGTCAGAACAATAATGATCTAGTTATTTGACAATTGTTTATAATGCTCCATTCCTATCGATTTGACAAACGCTATTCTGATCTAACATTGGGTGCAACTTCTCAACAACATAGATCGCTGACCTTATAAACCTCTTCTTTCCTCAAGAAAGTATTAGAAACTCACTCTGAAACTTCTCACAGTCCAATTTCACCACTCGTTTCACCTTTTTAACCCATGAAAGAGTGTGGGGGACCATGCATGTGAGTAAACTGCACAAAAACTGCAAAATTGACAAGAAGAAGAAGAAGGAACAAAAGTGAGCAAGCTGGCACCAAAGCAGCAACATCACAAACGCACAAAAACCTCCTCCCTCTTGAGGACCTCTCACCTCAAACTGCTTATCGCAACACACAAAGAAACTTTCGTGATCATCCTTTCCCTGTCCCTCTTGTCATGTTTTCATGTAACATGCAGATCCATTTCTGATTTAAAATCCTTGTGAATGGAACACGTGACCCTCTCTTCAATTATTGGATGGCAAATGAGTGCGGAGTTAGAGTATCGTGCGATGATAATGTAACTTGTGAAATGGTTTGGATCGGAGACTTGTTGATTGAGCTTGATCTTGCTCTATAATGTCCCATGAGATTATACTGTGACAACCATACTACTATTCACATAGTTGAAAATTCACTATTTCACGAGCGCATAACACACATTGAAGTGGATTGTCGTTTGGTATGTCTGAGGATAAAAAAGAAATTGTTCAAGCTTGATATGTTTTATCCGATCATCAGCTGAGAGATTTACTCACAAAGTCTCTTAGGAAGACGCGAGTAATTTTATTTGTTACAACTTAGACATGTATGATGTATATGCTTCAACTTGAGGTGGAGCGTTAGAAAATATGATTTGTATAAGGAGTGGTATATGAGCTATATTAGGAGTAGTTATTAAGAGTGATATTACTACATAATATTAGAAATCCTATTTGCATTAGGGTTAAATTATATTTACTTGTAAATAAGAGTATAGAGAGAGGACTCATTAACTTTCAAATTTCATAATCTAAATCTTCTCAATTCCCAAAGCTAAGTCATATTGATGATAAATGAAGGTAAAAATGTCAATTGTGAGCCACAATTTTTGGATCATATATGAGAAAATCTCATCTTTTGTGCTATAAATTATGCATCTGTCTAATGGATGATTGAAAATACAACTGTTTGTAATTGGATACTTTGAAATGTTAATGGTGCCCATGATTTGGGACATGCCTACTCTCTAGAATGGTAATGAGTGTTATTCAGAGACACCCCTCACTGTTAGGATTGTTGCGCGCCAAACAACAACCAAATAGAGGAAACCCTAGATCTCAGATGCAAAAGATCATATCACCAACAGCAAATAACACCCAAGCAAAGAGAAGAGCACAAATCAGATTTAACGAGGTTCGGCTTGTTTCGCCTACGTCCTCGGGGCAAGAAGAGAGGGTTTTCTATTGATTTTTTGAATCAATACAATTTTACAGCATTCTATCAATGAAGAGAGGTCTGCCTCTTTCATATACACTCAACAAATCCTAGAAATCCGTTCCTCAATTAAACAGATTTCAAATTCAGCACTTTCCCGAAACAGCCCGACCCGATTGGCGGTCGACTGGTCGGTCGACCGACCATAGGCACCGTCGACCGTGCCTAACCGAGAGTTAGGCACATTCAGTCGGTCGACCGGCGGACGGTCGACCGCTACTAGGGGTGGAAGAGTTCGTTATAACCGAAATAACCGACCAAAAACCGAAACCCGAACCTGAACCGAATCGAACCGCTCTAATTCGGTCGGTTTCGGTTTTGTGTTCCAAAACCCCGAATAGACCGAACCGAACCGAATTTCTCACCCTATATATTAACCTACTCAAATTCAGTTTAGTGAATCATATAGTTCATAATAAATTGGTGGAAGCTTATCTCATTAGTTTTAGTAATACCATCTTTTTTATGTTAAATATGTGAAAGCAATATTAAGTACACCATCACAATTGAGAATAATATTTATATTAATATAGTTTCTTTTTCATTCTTATCATTAAAGTTAGTAATAATTATATGATTTTTGATATAAGAGCTCAAATACGGTGTAAAAGTTTTAGAATATGAAATTTCAATTCATATTAAGCTTAGAATCTTTTTCTTATTTCTAATTTGGTAGTGGATATTTGAGATTATAATATTAAAGGATGATAATATAATGGTGATTAAAAAATGTAAAAATGATGGCAATATATTGACCTAACTGAAAAACCGAAAAACCGAACCGAACTGAGTCGATTCGGTTCGGTTCGGTTACTAAGTCTAATCGGTTCGGTTCGGTTTTGCAAAAATTAGCAAAAACCG
>JAVJIF010013326.1:0-104247 GCA_038442645.1 Agave tequilana | reverse complement strand
CGTAAACGCGAGGTCTGCATTCAAGTCAGGACGCGAGGTGAACGCGGACGCGGACATGGGTTCTGCGTCGCGTTAATGCAAGAAGAACATCGACATGGGCATAAACAGACCGAAAGTAGCAGACGCGGGGTTCTCAGACGCAGGGATCGCGTCACGAAGGTATCAAAACGCGAGGCTCGTGACCTGCGTTTAAATCAGGGCATGAGGAGAACGCGGACGTGAGTATAACTCCGCGTCATGTCAATATAAATAGAACACAGACGCGAGCTTTAGCTTTGCGTCGCATCGATACAATAACGCGAAGGCCGCGTTAAGGAAATGCCTAGACGTAGGAGGTAACTCCGCGTCTAACAGTACAGCCACACCGTACGACATAAAATACAATAATAAAATGAGTTTACAAGTCCTGTCTTGGCGAGTAAAGTTACTCGCCTAAAACCGATACTTGAAGCTTTATGCGTCCGAGATGATCTTTGTCGCCGAATATCACTAAATCGATCACCGGAATAATCGCGAACGATTACCGAAAGATCTACGGTGATATTACCGACGAAGAAAGCTCGGCCCCAATCCAAAAGGAGGGTACCGCCTTAGCCTTGCCGATGATGAAGAGGAGGCCGGCCCCCAATCCAAAGGAGGTGGCCGGCCTCAAGGAGATGTGGGGTGATGGTTGTTGTTTGGAGAAGGTGAAGGTTTTTGGTGGTGGTTTGGAGTTTGTGGTAGGTTTAATGGAGTTGAAGGAGGAAGAGGATGAAGGTAGGAGGTTGTAGTGGTTGTGGTTGTGGTGGAGATGAAGGAGGAATTGGTGAGGGGTGAAGGCTTCTCTTGGTGGAGGCTAAGGCTTTGGTGAAGTGAAGTAAAAATGAAGGAGAAAGGAGAAGGAAGTGTTTATATAGGATTTGGATTTGTAAAGGAGATGTAAAATGGAAAAGAGGGGGGTTTTATTTGTAAAATGGGAGGTGAGGTGGCTCTCTTTGCCGACCTTGGTGATGGGAGAGGGATTGAGTGTTTTGGGATATTTATTTTGTTTGGAGAAGATATTTTGTTTTTGGTGGAGAAGATATTTTTGGTGAAGAATTTTGTGGAAATTTGGTGGAAGGAAAAAAAGGGAAAGAAAAAGGAAAAAGGAAAAGAAAATGAAAGGAGGAAGATATTTTCTTGGAAGAAAAAGTGGAAATAATTGGAGTGGCGGATTCCCGGATTCGGTTGCGGATGCGGAAATCTTTTGGAAAAATACCGAAATCGTCCCGAATCAAGTATCGGAACGACTCACAAAATTCTCAAAAATTGAGAATATTATACTAAGACTCCTGGTGAAATTCGTTTTAAGAAATTATTTATCGTTTTGAAATTAAAAATCCCGGATACTGGCCGATACCGACTCCGGTGGAATTTTCATAAATTCATAAAATCCTCAGAAAAAGTATTTAGGTAGGAAATATGATTCTAAGAGGAAATGTCTAAAGACTCTTTGAGAAATTCCAATCTGTCTGTAAATTAAAATCTGGGAATCGATCAGCGGTACTGGTCGACACCGGTTTTGAAGATTTTCAATTTAATTCGAGAAAATTCCAGAAAATCCTAGAAAATAAAATATAAAAAAATGATATTTAAAACTAAAATCGGTCAAATACAATAAGTAAATCAAAAAATACGATCGAAAAACTGAATACGCAACTAAGTACGTATTCCGGGAACTGGGTATTACAATCCATCCACCTTACAAAAATTTCGTCCTCGAAATTTCAGGAAGGGGAAGGTGACGGTAGAGAAGGATAGAGAGAAGGAATTTTACCAACTAAGTTGTGAATAGTTGAGGATAACGTTCACGGATAACATCCTCTCGTTCCCACGTGGCCTCTCCTGGCACATGCCTATTCCAAGAAACCAACACTAATGGTATTGCCTTATTCTTCAAGGTCTTAACACTTTTATCCAAAATGGCCATTGTTTGCTCTTGATAGGACAGATCTGGTTGTAGTTCCAGTTCAGAGTGATCTAGGATATGATTCTCATCCTTGACATACTTCCTCAACTGTGATACGTGGAATACATTGTGTACTCCGTCTAAAGATGGAGGTAATGCCAATCGGTAGGACACATCTCCCACACGATCCAAATTTCGAATGGGCCGATGTATCTTGGGCTAAGCTTTCCACGAGTACCGAACCGGATTAACCCCTTTGTGGGTGATATCTTTAAAAACACATGGTCACCTGTCCTAAATTCCAATGGTCTTCTCTTTGTGTCAGCCCAACTTTTCTGTCGGCTCTGTGCTGCCCGGAGGTGATCTCTAATGATTCGAACTTTGTCTGTTGTCTGAATTAGGATCTCTGGCCCCAAAAGTCTCCTCTCACCGACTTCGTCCCAACAAATTGGTGATCTACATTTTCTGCCATATAATGCCTCAAACGGTGCCATCTTGATACTAGCCTGATAACTGTTATTATAAGAGAATTCTGCCAGATGAAGATAGTCTTCCCATGATCCCTTGAATTCAATCATGCAGGCTCTTAGCATGTCTTCAAGAATTTGGATAGTCCGTTCAGATTGTCCGTCTGTCTGGGGGTGATATGAAGTACTGAATTTCAGACGAGTTCCTAGACTTTCTTGGAGACTTTCCCAGAAATGCGATCGGAATCTTGTGTCTCTATCTGATACGATGCTAACCGGAACTCCATGTAGACGAACTATTTCCTTCATGTATTTGTCTGCCAGGACTTCTGTTGTTTGACCTACCCTGAATGGTATGAAGTGAGCTGATTTTGTGAGGCGATCAATGATTACCCAAACTGCATTATTACCCTTAGGACTGCGAGGTAGTGCCGTGACAAAATCCATAGTGATATGTTCCCACTTCCATTCGGGTATCGGTAAGGGTTGTAGAAGTCCAGCTGTTCTTTGATGTTCTATCTTTATCTGCTGACAAACTAAGCACTTGGCTACATACTGGGCTATCTCTCTTTTCATAGCATTCCACCAAAACTGTTTCTTATATCTTGATACATTTTAGTTCCCCCTGGGTGTATGAAATAGGCTGAACTGTGTGCTTCTGCTAGAATTTTCTGTCGAACTTCTCCTTGGGGAACACAAATTCTGTTACAAAGTATAGTGCATCATCCGTATGAATATGGATATCTGTTCTCAATCCAGCTTCTACTTGAGCTCTGAATTTCTGTAATCTGGGGTCTTTCTTTTGGGCTTCTTTAATCTCATTTAGCAATGCCGATTGAATCTGAAAGGTCATTAACTGTCCTGCCTTATCAGTTCCTTGTGCTAACATTAAGTCCAATCTTATGATGTCTTGAATTAACTCTTTCTGTTGAGTAATTTGGACTAGCATTCTATTTCCTGGCTTCCTGCTCAATGCATCTGGTACTGTATTGATCTTGCCCGGATGATATTGTAAGTCGATATCATAGTCCGCCATCAATTCAAGCCACCGTCTCTGTCTCATGTTTAATTCTTTCTGCGTGAAAATATACTTAAGACTCTTGTGATCCGTGTAGATTAACACCTTGTCTCCCAGAAGATAATGCCTCCAGATCTTTAATGCGAATATTACTGCTGCCAGCTCTAAGTCATGAGTTGGGTAATTTCGCTCATGAGGCTTCATTTGCCTGGATGCATAAGCTATGACATGATCATGTTGCATTAGTACACACCCCAGGCCTTTTCCGATGCATCACTGTATATGACCATCCCTCCTCTTCCTGAGGGAGTCCTTAAGATTGGAACTGTAATGAGTCTTTGCTTTAATTGCTCAAATGCTGCAGTACATTCCCCTGTCCATATATACCTTTCTCCTTTTCGGGTGAGCTTTGTTAACGGGGCTGCAATCTTGGAGAAATCTTGGACAAAGCGTCTGTAATATCCGGCTAGTCCAATAAAACTCTTAATTTCAGTCACTGTCCTTGGAATTGGCCAGTCCTTTACTGCCTGGATTTTGCTGGGATCAACTGAAATTCCTTCTTCTGAAATCATGTGTCCAAGGAAGGCTATACGGTCTAACCAGAAGTCACACTTTGCTCTGCTTAGAATGAAGTTGTTCTTGTTTGAGAGTCTGTAATACTATCCTCAAGTGTTCTGCATGCTCTCGGTTGTTCTTTGAATAGATCAAGATGTCATCTATAAAGACAACTACGAACTGATCCAAATATGGCGAGAACACTCTGTTCATCAAATCCATGAAACTGCAGGGGCATTGGTGACTCCGAAAGGCATAACTAGAAATTCATAGTGGCCATAACGGGTTCTGAATGCCGTCTTCGGAATATCTCTTTCTTCACCTTTAGCTGATGATAACCTGATTGTAATCTAATTTAGAGAATACTCGGGCTCCATGTAGTTGGTCAAACAGGTCATCAATCCTTGGTAAGGGATACTTGTTCTTGATGGTAATTTGTTCAATTCTCTATAGTCGATACATAACCGTTTACCACCATCCTTTTTGTTTGCCATAGTAGTACTGGAGCTCCCCATGGTGAAGCACTTGGTCGAATTAATCCCTTATCAGAGTATTCTTGCAGCTGTTTCTTTAGAATCTCTAACTCAGTGGTGCCATTCTGTACGGAGCTTTGGATATTGGAACTGTTCCTGGAATAGTCTCAATGGAGAATTCAATCATTCTGTCAGGTGGGGAGTCCTGAAATTTCAGCAAATACTTCCGGGATTCATCCCAAACCGGTACTTTATTCTTCTGAATCTCAGCAGTAGCCATCCGAGTTTTTCTCTTGACAGCCTTGGGTTCCCCGTTAAATTGAAATTCCGGCTGACGTGGAATTCTGAACTCAATTCTCTTCTCCCGACAGTCAAGCACTGCATAGTATTTGCTTACCAGGTCATGCCTAAGATTACGTCGTACCCTTTGGTATCTAGTACGAGCATATCTATGGCCAATGTTCTATTACAGAGTTCTACGGGGCAATCAGTACAAACCTTAGTAGATATGACTACTCCATTCCCTGTACTAATCTCCCATTGGTGGTCTAAAGTTTAACAGGTATAGAATGCAATGCAACAAATGATCTGAGATGTAACAATGGGAAGCACCTGAATCGAAGAGGGCTAGAACAGTTTTTGAGTGTACCATGATTTTACCTGTTATCACTTCCTCAGAAGCCTCGGCCTCTTCTTCCGTCAAATTGTAAGCTTGTCCCCTCCACGTCCTGCTGCAGTCTTAACTCCCCTCTGGACTGGGCGGATAGCTTGCTGTGGGGAGGGGGAAGGGCTCTCCTAACCATTGGTCCCTGGTTCCTCTGTCCATTTGGCCCTGGAAGTGCTGGCAAGGCTTGGTTGGTTATTCCCATTCTTTTATGGGGACAGACTTCTATGGTATGGTCACGAGAACCACATACCAGGCATAATCCATTTGTCCTACGGCAATTTTGTTGAGAGTGACCTGGTTTCAGGCAAAAGTGACAAATAGGACCTGGTTGGGCCATCTGGGGTTGGGCCATTTGGAAAGGAGCTGGTCGGAATGGTCGTCTCATTATTGGAGCTTTTGCTGCTCTGAATGGACCTCCTCTCCCCATTTGTGGGAATGGCCTCTTCATGGCCTGGTTCCTTATCAGGTTCAATTTCTTCTTCTCCAGTCTACGCTCCACTTCCCGAGCTATGGTGAGGACTTCGGAATAAGTTTTCAGCTGTTGGGGCATTAAGAAGACTTGAATGTCCATTTGTAAGCCCTGTTGGAATCTACTTGCTCGCTTCTCCTCATCAGTCACCATGTATGGAGCAAAGCGGCTAAGTCTTAAAAATTCCGCGGCATATTCATCCACGGACCGATTCCATTGCTGAAGTCGGATGACTGTTCTTCCATTTCTTTCTGAGCTGTGGCAGGAAAGAACCTACTATAGAAACTTTTACAGATGGTCCCAGGAGACAGGTTTTCTAATCTTGCCTCCTCAGCTAGCCACCATGTTCTGGCTACATCCTTTAGTTGAATCTTTGCAACCTCTACTTGATTTTCCTTTGGAACTCGAGCTGCGTTCAACAGATCTGTGGTGTCGATCAGCCATTGTTCGGCATCCAATGGTTTTCTCTCCTCCTGTAAAAATGGCTGGTTGCAACCGTCGAAAGTCGGATATGTTCCCCGGCCTTTGTTCTTTAGGAGCTGCTAACTCTTGCCGGAAGAGTTCTGTCTGTTGTTGCTGATTTTCCACCATCGTCTGGATAACCCTCAGAATATCGGCATTCTCTCCCGTGGGTCCGTTTGATACTTGTCCTGAGTTGTTACGACTCGTCCTTCTATCCATACTTATGTTGGTAAAAAGATGACTGGAAACTGGAAAAATGGAAGGATTTTAGGACATAAGGGAATGAATCAAGAAGGACTAGATAACTTTGTACTTGTAGTTGGCAATAGTAAATTCCATTAATTTGCTACTTGATTGTACTATAGGTGTGAGAGCCTAGGCTCTGATACCAACCTGTAACGCCCCGATCCCACGGTACGGGGACGTCACTGCGACGTATATACGCAGGTCAGAAATACCCTCACGTATATACACTAAGCATTAGTACAAGCAAGAATCAGAGTACTACAAAGCGTGGTATTCATTCATATGCCAACTTAAGAAGTACAAATTACAAAGTTATCACAGGATATGATATACTATTACACAATACATGTGTCTTATATCACAACCATGTCCAAAAGTACGATTTACAATATGAACACAAGATGCTCACGAGTTGGATGAGGATCCCGTGAGTCGAAGAGAAAAGTCTGGCACGAGAGAAACTGAACTAGTCGGCCTGCTCAACAAGGAAAGCTTGATCTTCTGTGGACGGCTCCACTTCAATCCAAGCTCCGGAACCTGAACATACAAATTCAAGGGAGTCAGGACCTCCAAACAAATGATCAGGTTACAGCCGAGTGGCAAAGAGACAAGAGCAGGAGAGTTGGAACAGTATAATAAATATTCAGCAGCAAGTAATGGAAGCACAACAATTTAGAGTTGAAAAGACGTTGTACAAGTTTAGGTTACGGCTCTATGAGACTAGTCTCGAAGGAATAATCCAAACAAGGAAACCCTCATCTATATACCTTTATCTCATGTCCCCGTAATCCAGGCGTGTACAACGGATCCACAGTTAGCGTCTTTTATTATTATTATTACTTGTCTTACTTTGATATCTAGCTATGTGAACTAGCGTCCCAGCGCACATAGATCCATATCCGAGTAAAGCAAGGTTGTTATTGGAAACCAGCGGGGGTATCAATGAACTATGTTTACAGTGGGTCCCGTGCTTGCCCGGGACCACGGTCCAGGGTGTTCCATTGCTTGGTGACGGAACCAGCCGCAAGGCCTATCAGGAGGGACTTATGTATGCCCTTTATCATGATGGTATCAAGAAGAGGGAGCCAGCACTCCCCTCGGTCGCCTGGAGGCCCACAGGTCAGACCGGATAGTTTAGTTGCACAACATACCTAATACCACTGTAAACACGAACATATATTGATAGCCGCATATTTCCCCCGACCCGATGCAAGTTGTCTCATTTTACGAGTTCTTTAGATAATTATCAGATTTCGGGAATGAGCAGGAGCAAGTCAGGAATATCAGGAGTACAATCGTACTATCACTTAATCAAGTTATAAAACATGGTGTCCGGTTATCATTCCCATTATCGTGATAATTATAAGAGTCAAGTGTATCATAATTGGTATTAAGAGATAGCATGACAAGAGGTGATATTTCATCTGGGAGTAGCAGACGCGAAAATAGCAGACGCGGGGTTCGCATTGCAAAGGTGCCGTAAACGCGAGGTCTGCATTCAAGTCAGGACGCGAGGTGAACGCGGACGCGGACATGGGTTCTGCGTCGCGTTAATGCAAGAAGAACATCGACATGGGCATAACAGACGCGAAAGTAGCAGACGCGGGGTTCTCAGACGCGGGGATCGCGTCACGAAGGTATCAAAACGCGAGGCTCGTGACCTGCGTTTAAATCAGGGCATGAGGAGAACGCGGACGTGAGTATAACTCCGCGTCATGTCAATATAAATAGAACACAGACGCGAGCTTTAGCTTTGCGGCGCATCGATACAATAACGCGAAGGCCGCGTTAAGGAAATGCCTAGACGTAGGAGGTAACTCCGCGTCTAACAGTACAGCCACACCGTACGACATAAAATACAATAATAAAAATGAGTTTACAAGTCCATGTCTTGGCGAGTAAAGTTACTCGCCTAAAACCGATACTTGAAGCTTTATGCGTCCGAGATGATCTTTGTCGCCGAATATCACTAAATCGATCACCGAATAATCGCGAACGATTACCGGAAAGATCTACGGTGATATTACCGACGAAGAAAGCTCGGCCCCAATCCAAAAGGAGGGTACCGGCCTTAGCCTTGCCGATGATGAAGAGGAGCACGGCCCCCAATCCAAAGGAGGTGGCCGGCCTCAAGGAGATGATGGGGTGATGGTTGTTGTTTGGAGAAGGTGAAGGTTTTGGTGGTGGTTTGGAGTTTGTGGTAGGTTTAATGGAGTTGAAGGAGGAAGAGGATGAAGGTAGGAGGTTGTAGTGGTTGTGGTTGTGGTGGAGATGAAGGAGGAATTGGTGAGGGTGAAGGCTTCTCTTGGTGGAGGCTAAGGCTTTGGTGAAGTGAAGTAAAAATGAAGGAGAAAGGAGAAGGAAGTGTTTATATAGGATTTGGATTTGTAAAGGAGATGTAAAAATGGAAAAGAGGGGGTTTATTTGTAAAATGGGAGGTGAGGTGGCTCTCTTTGCCGACCTTGGTGATGGGAGAGGGATTTGAGTGTTTTGGAATATTTATTTTGTTTGGAGAAGATATTTGTTTTTGGTGGAGAAGATATTTTGGTGAAGATATTTTGTGGAAATTTGGTGGAAGGAAAAAAAGGGAAAGAAAAAGGAAAAAGGAAAAGAAAATGAAAAGAGGAAGATATTTTCTTGAAAGAAAAAGTGGAAATAATTGGAGTGGCGGATTCCCGGGATTCGGTTGCGGATGCGGAAATCATTTGGAAAAATACCGAAATCGTCCCGAAATCAAGTATCTCGGAACGACTCACAAAAATTCTCAAAAATTGAGAATATTATACTAAGACTCCTGGTGAAATTCGTTTTAAGAAATTATTTATCGTTTTGAAATTAAAATCTCGGATACTGGCCGATACCGACTCCGGTGGAATTTTCATAAATTCATAAAATCCTCAGAAAAAGTATTTAGGTAGGAAATATGATTCTAAGAGGAAATGTATAAAGACTCTTCGAGAAATTCCAATCTGTCTGTAAATTAAAAATCTGGGAATCGATCAGCGGTACTGGTCGACACCGGTTTTGAAGATTTTCAATTTAATTCGAGAAAATTCCAGAAAATCCTAAAAAATATAAAATATTAGAAAATGATATTTAAAACTAAAATCGGTAAAATTCAATAAGTAAATCGAAAAATACGATCGAAAAACTGAATACGCAACTAAGTACGTATTCCGGGAACTGGGTATTACAGGTATTGAACACCCTGTCCCCGTACCCGAAATCCCAAAACCCGCCCCGTCCCCGCCCCAGACCCCGCTGGGTATTCCACAATCACCCCATCCCCGCCCCGGCGGGTAATAAAAATACCCGACCGACCTGACCCGACCCGAAATCGTGTATTGGGCTCAAATTTTTAGGGCAAATTGGATTTGGATTTTGGACCATTTGGTTTAGATATTTATAGGGAATGACATATTTGTAATTAGTGTTAAAAGTTAGGTTATTTAAGTAGATATATATATAATATTATTATACTCATTATATGAAAAAAATAGCGGGGCGGGTACGGGGCAGGTAACGGGGCGGGGCAATGCTATACCGTACCCGCCCCGCCCCGCCCTTTGTTATTTTGGTTTTCCCCGTTACCCGACCCGAACCCGGTCAATGATAAAAAAACCCGCCCCATTCGGGTCGGGTCGGGTCCCCGCGGGTACGGGTCAAATTGCCATCCCTAGCAGCAGGTGGAGTTATATCACTCGGTCAGGGCCATACAGTATGGCCTCCCGTAAAATTCTCATAATTTTTATGGTGTCCTGGAGCATTATAATCCTCTAACGGGCACATTTTTTACTCCAGTCGGAGAGATGGGCTTGCTCTTCATGAATTGTATGAAGTCTCGGGGCTTGTTATGGGAGATGCCCCTTATGAAGAATACGTCCTGACTTCTGAGGAGCTTCACCTCCTGAAGAAAAAGGACCCTCAGGTGTATGAGACATACTGGGAAGTGTTGTGCCACTTTCACATCTGCGGCTAGATATCCTCCTGGAGGAACAGGGGTGTCAAGCAGATGTCCTGCGCAAGCTACTTATTCAATGGCATAAATGAGAAGGATAGCCCAGTGACCAGTCTGGCGCCTTGCACTGACGAGGAAATTGCTGAGAGGATCAACGTCTCTGCGAGCTCTTACACCACGGAGTCAAATGAGGACACTTTCAAACCTGATACGGTCTTTAAAAGCTTTCATCACCAGGCCGGAGTTCCCATTTCTGACCGGGCTCTATTGGCGGGCTTCCTTATGCTGTGGCTGAAACGCTGTGTGGTGCCAACACTGCCACATGAAGTAATTGCTGCCGATGTAGCATACCCGGCAGTTTTGCTTGCCTACAGAAAGTCTATCGCTCTCCTTCTGGCGATGGTGGCTGGAATTCAGAGTGGGTTGCGGGCTCTGGTTAAAAGCCTGTGCCAAGTGGAGGCCATTGTCGACTCCAAGGGCAGGCCAGAGTTGATTCGGAGGGAAGGCCGAGAGTGAAGACCCCTAACCCCAAGATCGAACTTTCATATACGTACTTGATGGCTTGGTACGTTATGCACTGCCCTTCACTGATGACGGCGGTGCCTCTTTCTGCAGGTTTTGTTCACTTTGTGCAGAAGCTGAAAAATTTGAGCTGGTCTTACTATTACATGTTCTATGTTCGAAAATGTATTCTGAACGCTTCGAACTATCAGCTCGACCGTTGCTTCCCCGAGATTGTGCATCTTACGGAGATAAATTTGCCGATCTTGCGGGACCAGATGATTTCACGAGGCTGCCATCGAGAGTCTTCTGATGACTGATCAATATTCAGCCTAGATATCTGATCTTTCGGCAAGGGAATTCATGTACGATCGAGTCTTACATGCCGAGTCATTTCGCTCGACAGTTTGGCTATGATCAATTGTATATCGGCAACGCCAATGCTGACCTCTCTTTCAGTGAGAATTTATTTGAAGGTGCTCGGGCATGGTACTATAGCGTGGCTGGAGGGACAAAAGCTGTTTTCAGCTTGCCTCACAAGATGCCTAACTGTTATACCAGCCTCAGCTTCTGTACCTGGTACTCCCTGGCTAGTAAGATGCCTGGATTCAAAATAAATACCTCTTGCATTAAGAGCATCAAGACGTCTTATAAGGACAAGTTGGAGTCCAATAAACGTATGCGAGGTATGGACGAGTATCAGGCAGCCAAGAGGGAAACAGGAGGGAAGTAGGGATGGGGCCAAGGGCAGCAGCACCTAAGGGGCAGCCTGCTAAAAAAGAGTCGGCAGGCTGTGTCCAAACGTTCCCATGGCTCTGCTTCCAATGGCGAGCCTATCCCAAAGAAGGCTAGAAGGGAATTGAAGGCTGAAGCTTCGATGCCCATAGTAGTTCCTCTTATTATTGAAGAGCAGAGGGAGGAGGAAGAAGAGGAAGAGGAAGTCCCCATCCTTCGTCCTCACGGTCTACGCAGCAGGGGCCCCATGATCTTGGAAGAGGGGGACTCGAGGTGAGCCCGTCATGGCTGAAGAGGTCAAGCGACCCGAAGTTGACTTGGTGGGGAGGGATGACGTTGAGATTTCGTGGGTCTCAACTCAGCCCGAGCCTTCTTTAGTTCATGAGAGAAGGGTTGAGGTGCAACAGCCTGGGTCTCCCAGTGTATTGATGCCTGCCTCGCGGATTATTGATCCCAGTCCTACTACTAGGGTATCTGGTAGTAAGGTCTCGACTGTGGAGACCTCTTGTGTTGCGCTATCGTCTTCATCATCTGAAGAATATGAATATTATTCTGGCGAAGAAGTTGATTTTGGCGATGAACCTGCTCTTCCTGATACGAGTAAATTCTCGCATATCTCGGAGAAGAGATACAAGGATATGACCCTGTGACGGCTTTGCCGATAGCAATGATTGCTGCTACTGAAGGTATTTTCTTTGTCTTCTTGAACTGGTTCCCCATCAAGTTAGGAATGAGTTCTAACATTTTCTTTTGACACTCTTCCCTTTTTTTTTTAACCATTACCACTGAAATTTAATGTTGTGGTTTGTAGAGAGCACTGTGATAGCTCAAGTAGAGGATTCTGTGGCAAGCAATGGCGCAGAAGATAGTACAGTTCAAACGTTGGCTGGGGAACCCAGTGCTGTGGAGTTTGCTGCTACTTCTGTTGCTGTGAAAGTTGCTATGACAACACCTGTCCTAGAGGTATTAGCGACTACCTTAGTGTCTGATGAGCCTGTTGTCGGTCTTACCCCTGCACAAGTTGAACTAGTCTCCATTTCTCATTCCGTTACGGAAAAGGGGTCCGGGAGTACATCAGCAGGGTTATCTCCGAGTAACGACATCATGGAAGAGCTAGCACGTCAAATGGTGCAATAATTTTTTTCTTCCATGAGGTCCTGGGTTGACCCGATCCTTTCTGGGGGCAGTTCTTTCGAGTTTGCCCGAATAATTCTCGAAAATCAGATCGAGAACATTAGTCATACTAGGAGTCCTTCGCAGGCTAGGGCATGCCTGATGCTGGTTGAGCAACTGGGGAGTCACCTGAAGGAGTTCAAGACCCTGGAGAATGCTGGCTCAATGGATGAGGCTTGGTCGACACTGAATAAGCTTCTTGCCGCTCAAGAACATGAGCGAAAGGAGATGGAGGAACAAATAGCTGAAGAGGTCCGCCATCTCCACATTTCCAAGCTGACCACCAAAGACTGATTGGCGATTCTAAGGAATCTGAAATCGTCATACAGAATGCAGAGCAGGTTATCGCCACTGCTCAAATTACCATTGCCAGGGCGTAAGCCTTGATCGAGACCAATAAGCAGAAACTTGTTGCTGCTAGAAAAAAGATGGAGGAGCTGAAAACTGCCAGGACACAGGTTCAAGAAAACCTCTCTGCTCATTCCTCCAGATTGGAGTCTCTTCAGGCGCAACTAGCTATGAAGAGATTTTGTCTGAGGAGGAGCTGCAGATCCAAGCTCTAGTGGAGGCTAAAAGGGCACGTCAGCATGAGATGCATCGCCTCTGGGAACAAATCCGTTCGTTGGCGAGGCAAGATTACTAGCCTTCTCCTTTTTGCATTGTTCCCTTTTTTTTTGTAACACTCCATTTGTCAAATAAGAGTGTTTGTATTACTTTTATCATTTTTGAATCAAATAATAAAAGTCTTCAAAGTTTTGTTTCATCTTTATCTTTGCTAGCTGTAGATGAACTCGGTTTTCATAATCGTAATCCTTGGCTGTTTGTGAAAACGCAGTCTTTGATCGTTTTCATAGAGTACGACTATGAACAATAAACTAAGGCTGAACTGAGTTCTTTACGGCTCTCATTTATAGTGGAGACGCGGTTCTGGGAAACGCGACTCTGACTCACTAATGGAGACACCGTTCAGGCTCACCAAAGAAGACGCGCGAAATTTTCTTTTGATAAGGACACGGCTCCGGCTTAAAGACAAAAGGCGTTATTCTTAGACGCGAATTTGTGTTCTTCAGTAAAGGGAACACGACCCTCATACTTATAGAAGAACGCGGATCCATGGACGCGGCCTTTAATTCTGTCAGGATGCAGAATTCAGGATGTAGTGGAGACGCGGTCTTGGGCTCCTCAAGACTGACGCACGGATCTCAGCTAGTTGATGCGGACGTGGCATTGGCTCAATAGAGACGCGGCTCTGGTCCCTTGATAGGGCGCAAACTCAGGCTATACTGAGTTCACGATAGGGATGTGACGTTCATCTTACAGTAGAGGCGCAGTTTTGGGCTCCTCAAGAGCGACGCGCGGGATTCCGCTGGTTATTGAGGACACGGAGTCCAGGACGCAGCCTTTAAATCTCACAAGTTGACGTGAACTCAAGTCGCAACCCCTGAATGGACCCAATTCGCTGAGGAGATGCGGCTCTGAAACACTCCAGGAGACGCGATTGTGGATCTTTAAGCAGGAATGAAAAGAATGCAGTCTTTGGGTTCATGAAAGGATGCGGATTTCAGGACGCGACCTTTGAGTCTGCGCTTGACGCAACCTCCTAAATGTCACATGCAGCCCGTCTTAAAGATCTGGTTGGACCTTTAAATGCCAAGTCGGCGTTGACGATTGGGGACCTGTGTCCTTCGATATTTTCCAAAGCGGCAATCCACGCGTCAGCTCCTTATTGGGCTTTGACATTCGTGCAGGAATTAAGGATGATGACTCTGATTTTTACGCCATTAATTGTAAGCCTCATGGCTTGCCTATAAATAGGCCTCATCTTCTTAACAGTTTGTTATTTATACTGTTTCCCTTAAGAGCATACACTCTGAGGGTCTTTGTCTTGACTTATTTTTCTTCTCTTCAAGGGGATGTGTTCCAATGAACAACGAGAATTCAAAGCTTTCATACTTTCCTTTAATCTTTTTCAGAGATTATCACTGTCAAGTGATTTCAAGATCAAAAGCATCACTTTAAGTACCTTTTACGGCTGCGTCTTGATGCATAAAGTTCAACCTCTAAAGATTTCTTCTGCGGGAGGAACCGCTTGTCGCCATGAAATACTCAGTCCCGCTGAGTTTTTGTTTTCTTGCCTCTCAAAGAGAGTCGATCTCTTGATCTTTCTCTGAAAGTTTGACTGATGGGCCTGTCATTCGGAAGTCGCGTCTTTTAGACTTCTTAATGAAGCGTGAGTTGATTGACCTCGAATTCTAACTCAAAATTCTTTGAATGCGAGTGTGATGAACTCTGTATTTGAATCTTGAGACGCGAGAATTTTAATTCTTTCGGGGCCTCTGGACTTGGATGTGGCAACCCCTGTTTCTCAAACGCGGGTGTGGCGACTTCTGCGTCTGGTCTACTTTGCGTCTCGTATTTTGGACGCGGGTCTAAAACCAGACCGCGTTCAGATCTGTGCTGGTTAAATCCGCGTCTGAAGTCCACAACTTCAACCGCGTCTGTCCTTCAGTTTTTATGCTGTTGCCTTGACAGAACTTTAGAATTTCTACACTGGTCATTTCTGCTGCGTCTAAAGTTTATCACTTCAAACCGCGTCTGCTTTTACTGCTTTACCTTAATAGAATTTCAACCTTCTGGTTTTTGTTTCTTGCAGATTATGGCCGTCTCAGTCAGCCTTTTGCATCTTCGCTGGGCCCTTGGGAGAATATTTCGACCAGCGAGCTTGTTCGATGGCCGAGCACTAGAGAAATCAAGGCTCTTGTTCATGGGCGAGGAGGATTTGCGCGATTGATGACATCCTGAAAAACACCTAGAGGGGGGGGTGAATAGGTGTAAGTGTTAATCTAGAAACTAAGTGCGCTAAATGTGGAAGCTTAAAAATAATATTGCAACACACTTAATACAACACACAAGTGTAGCCGAATTCCCCGTGAAGGGCTCTGGACTAACTCCTCTTGATTCCCCTTGAATGGGTTGAGGTGCTATGTGAAGCTCTTGTGGTTAAGTATAAGTGAGGCACACACAAACAACCAAGCATACACAAGATATAGCAATATGAAATATGCAAGGTACAATGCAAGCAATGTATGATATAAATAATGAATGATGCTTTGCACAAATAATAAGAGAGAGAGTTGAGAGATATTGGATCAAACGCAAAGGCAAAGATATGTTTCAAGGTTCGAGCACCTAGCTTTACATCCCCGCCTTCACCACCGTGAAGGATTTCCAATCCACTATCTCCCACCGAGGGAACCTCCACCGAGGAGGATTTGTTACAACAAGGGAGTACCGAACTCCTCTCTCAAACACCGCCTCACAACCGAGGGGTAAGCCCGTAGCCAAACAACAACCAACACCTCTACCGAAGAGGGTTTACAAACCAAACTTCACCTCTCACTAGAGGGAGCAAACCACAAGCCTCAACCTCTATCAAAGAGGGAGCAAACACCAACCCAATACAACAACCTCAACCTCTACCAAAGAGGGAGCAATACAAGAAATCAAGGGTTTACAACAAGTGGTATGTCTCAACCACAAACCTCTTTTCTTTTTCTACAAACAAAGATCCTAATAGAATAGGATAGTATGATAAGCTCAAGTGTGGAAAACAAAGTGTTTTGATCAAAGAAATACTCTTGGGAAAATACCAAATAGATGTAGAAATGAAGAACAATAAACCAATTCCCAAAAGCCTAATTTCTTTGAAAATAACAAAACACTTTTAAAAACAAAGAGGAATCTTTTTGGCACTTAAACTCTTTTGAAAACTTCTTTTAAAACCAGAGAGTAGGGAAAAATTAGCTCAGAAAATCTTGGCCAAAATCCCAAAGAAACGGGGTTTATATAGGCCAAAACAGAAAACTAGCCATTAGGCTGATCTGGCAGCCTGACAGGCTAACGGTCGACCGGCCGGCCGACCGCCAACGGTCAGAAATATGACCGTTGGGCCAACTCGGTCGACCGCCCGGCCGACCGAAATAAACAGAGAGCAGAGCTCTCTGATCCGGTCGACCGCCCGGCCGACTGTCCCTGTGTCTGCCAAACGTGCACAGGCTTGTGCACGTCGGTCGACCGGCCCTTGGTGCGGTCGACCCGTGCGGTCGGCCGACCTGGCCTGTCAGCCACTGTTCTGGGACATAAACACATGTTAAAAATATTTTAGAAAATCTTTTATCTCTTTTAAAATTACCAAAAAATTGTTTTATCATTTTACTTTGATAAACAAACTTGTGATAAAAATTTCAAGACATATATCAACATATTCAATCATTTTTGTGTCTTGCAAGTTTTATCAAAAACCAACACTTGTATTTTTATCAAACTTGATTTTTCTATACATGAATAGGAAAGTCAAAATAAGTTTGTTTAAAAGTTAAGCATGCATGTATAGAATGAAACAACTATACATATATCAATTTAAACTTGTTTTGATCAACTATTCATGAAAACCAAAAACCAAACATAAACGTGTGTGTTTGTGCACTTGAGCATATCAACTATACTAAGCTTTACAAATGGATCTAAACACACTATCTAAACTATGGATACCTAAGTCTTCTTGATGATCTTCATCTTCAAGATGACTCGATCCAAAACTCCATCCATGGGCTAGGCAATGTGTGATCTTGAAGCTTGAGCCCTGGAATCACTTGTGAAGCTTCCAAACTCCTTGTTGAAGCTAATCACCAACTAATATCTTGGTTAATGATCTGAAACTTAAACAACACAAGATTATTAGTAAACATAACTACATGAGTTAATCATCATCAAAACTAGGGTGGAAGGCCTTTGGCCAACAATCTCCCCCTTTTTGATGATGACAAACTCATGAAGTTATATATGCATGGATTAAAGTTAAACTTCAAAGAAGCTCCCCTTAACTCATGCATAAACAAATAAACATATAAATATGCAATGAATGACAATGCATAATCATGCATAAACAATAAAAAGGTTCTAGATACCAATGAAATGTTCAAAAACAAAACATGCTCTAGATACCAATTAAAATTAAACTAAATTAAACTTAATACATGCAAAAAACATAACTATGCATATAAACTCAAAATCTTTCTCCCCCTTTTTGTCAATCATCAACAAAGGGGTAAACAATCAAAACAAAACAAAATTTTCTCACCCTTTTTAATACAAAGAATCAATCATCAAAAAAAAGGGTTAAATGCAAAACTAAATCAATACATTTTTTCTCCCCCTTTTTGTCTAAAACAAAAACAAACCCAAATAGGGGTGACAATCAATTAAGATATCAATTGAAAATATGTCAATGAAGCATCTTGATACCAATTGAAAGTAAACATAGATCAATAAATATTATATACTATATACATTCATGAAGAGGAAGACGCTAAGTTAACTTCCCTACACATATGCATTACATGAAGAAGGGATGACAAGCCCCAATTCACATAACACATATTATGTAATGCATAAGCGGAGATGTGAAGCTCCCCTTACACACGTGTATCACATAAAGAAGAGATGTCAAGCTCCTCAATACAAGATACACTCAACATGAATCTATATGTAGAAGAGATGTTAAGCTCTCCTTGCATATAGTCAATATAAATCAAAACTTTTATATTTTTCTTTAAACAAAATTTTAGATTTTCTCAATAAAACAAATTTGATACAATTAAAAATATTATGCTTTTTAAACATGTGATACCAAATTGAAGCTATCATAAAGTAAGGGAGTGGAAATACAAATACCAAATGAAATATGAAAATCGAATTTTCTCCCCCTTTATGAAATACAAACTAAAACAATGCGTAGGCTTGATACCAATTTAAAAATAATCAATTGAAATAGGATAATCATTAAGGTTTTCAAGCTTAGCATAAACAAATATATATGTATGAAAATTAGATACCAATTGACATTAAAACCATTAGAATTTGAACGCATACATACATAAAAACATATGAGTATACAATAAGATCAAAATTGATACCAATTGAAAGAGTTCAATGATACCAATTGAACAACAATAGTAAGCATGGTATAACTCATATCAAAAACGAAGAATACGAACTAGTTAAAATGAAAAATTTTGTTAACTAGTACGAAATCCTTCAAGCAAGGAATAAACTAAAAATAATTTTCATAAAACACATGTAAATCACATAGTACTTAAAAACACTCAATATTCAATAAAGTCCATACATGCTCATGAAAACATACTCATGAGAAATAAAAAAATGGTGAGTGTACAAGTAATGTGTGACATGGCATTATGAAATTTCCAATTAAGCTCAAAATTTCTTGAAACAATAAAAATCATCAAAATTATTTAATCTTCAAGGTATATGTATGTCTTATACAAACTAAAGCATATATACATATTCAAAACACAACGAGTCCACAAAATATATGCATTAAGGCACGTGGCTCAAAAAGGATGTATATGTATAACAATAATTTGGATAAAATGGACATATACATGAAGTTAAACATATACACAAAAACAAATCCAAAAATAGGAATACAAGTTTAAAATGTATGAATCATCAAAACTAGACTATACTAGCACATCTAATGGGTTCAAATAATCATTCAAGCACAAACATATATAGATTTATTTGTGGTCCACTATATGTACAAGTATAAATCCTAGTCTTAATGAAAACTAACACTTAAACAAATATTCAAATCTTGAAGTATAAAAAACAAGATAAAAAATCATCATGATAAACATAAACATGATTATTATGTAAATCCACATGTTATTAAACCTATGATAAACATGATAACTTAAAACAAACGGTGAGAACACAAAATAATAGACCATATTAAACATGGGTGTCTCAAAATGCTATACATGCATGTCAAGGATCTAATAAGCATGGCATTATCATAATAATCTACAAACAATAAAACATGCTATAAACTGATCATGAAAAGCATGTAAACAATAATAAGGAGTTAGGAATCGTTACCAAAACCTAGAAGGCAACTTTTCTTGTCTCCAAAACATGGTGGTCATCTCCACCAAATCTTTCCTTGAAAGTGATGCATCTAATTGATTTCCTTTAAGCACGGAACGCATCCACTCCAAGGTACGGCTACCCTCACGTCATGTGAGAGCCCACACCTACATTAAAAATTTTAGGGGTGGTCTTTGGTACCCATATCTTATTGGGTCCATGGGAGTTAGTACCATTCCTAACCCAAATAAAATTATTTGCTAAATTAGAAACATGTATTCTATCAAAGCAAAATTTAACAAGGTGGCCCTTACGTCCACAATGTGTACAAGTGGACACATGAGCATACATAGTGTGATGGTGTCCGTGAGGAGCATGTGTATGCCGTGGAGGGTGTGCATGCATAAAGGATGGAACTTGTTTCTTTCGAACCAAGGTTTCCAAACGTGAGTGGTTCATGGCACATTGGCTCATAGTGGAGCCCAAACAATCCATTTTCTTCTTCAACAAACAAATATCATCATTAATCTTAGAAGAAGAAGTGCATGCAAGGGGTGATCTAGGTGAAGCTACCCTAGCATGGCAAACATGAGAATCAATCTTATTTTTCAAAACAATATTCTTCTTTAAACAATCTTCTAAATCCTTTGAAATAGAAGCAATTTTTATTTTTAAAGAATCATTTTCTTTTAAAACAAAACTAACTTTTGAAGACAAGTTTTCATTTTTCTTCAAAATTATTTCACAATCATTTTTAGATTTTAAAACTTTATTTTCTTTTAAAACAAGGTCTAGTTGAGATCTCAATGAATCCCTTTCATTATAGACCTCAACCTTCTCTTGCAAAACATTGTTAAGTCTAGAATGCAAACTTTTATTTTCTTTTTCAATTTCTAGACTTTTCTTTTTCAACAAATTATATTTTTCTATTAATTTTTCACACACAATAGATAGTTCTTCATTTAAAGCATGGGGATCAATATTATCATCACATAAAGAACTAGCACTATCATTACAATCTAAGTGGGATTCCGAATGTACCTCAAGGGAGTCATTCCCTTGGATCATATAGCATTGTGAGTCGGATTCTCCACTAGACTCCTCCGGTTGGATTGGCAATTGAAGCTTGGAGGTGGTGGTTGTTGTCAACTTGTTCCACACTGCAAAAGCGGAATCAAGATTAGAAACATGCATAAGATATTCCTTTGAAAGCGTGCTTCTAATGGCCTCAAGGGCTTGTGCATTGGCCCCTATATGCTTGCTATCACTAAGGAAGGATTACTTGGTAATGGCAAGGTGAACCTTATAACCTAGGGTTTGTAAATAGATGGACATCCTAGTCTTCCAAACAAGAATGTTGGAAGGGTCAAACATAGGTGGGGTCATGAAGTCCATGGTAAACTATATGAGTGTGCAAACAAGAAAATGCAAACAAGATTAGCAAACAAATGGATCTCACTCCTAGGATGTTAAGCCTAATATCAGGAGTGTAGGCTCTGATACCAATTGAAAAACACCTAGAGGAGGGGGTGAATAGGTGTAAGTGCTAATCTAGAAACTAAGTGCGCTAAATGCGGAAGCTTAAAAACAATATTGCAACACACTTAATATAACACACAAGTGTAGCTGAATTCCCCGTGAAGGACTCTGGACTAACTCCTCTTGATTCTCCTTGAATGGGTTGAGGTGCTATGTGAAGCTCTTGTGGTTAAGTATAAGTAAGGCACACACAAACAACCAAGCATACACAAGATATAGCAATATGAAATATGCAAGGTACAATGTAAGCAATGTATGATATGAATAATGAATGATGCTTTGCACAAATAAACAAGAGAGAGAGAGTTGAGAGATATTGGATCAAACGCAAAGGCAAAGATATGTTTCGAGGTTCGAGCACCTAGCTCTACATCCCCGCCTTCACCACCGTGAAGAATTTCCAATCCACTATCTCCTACCGAGGGAACCTCCACCGAGGAGGATTTGTTACAACAAGGGAGTACCGAACTCCTCTCTCAAACACCGCCTCACAACCGAGGGGTAGGCCCGTAGCCAAACAACAACCAACACCTCTACCGAAGAGGGTTTACAAACCAAACTCCACCTCTCACTAGAGGGAGCAAACCACAAGCCTCAACCTCTACCAAAGAGGGAGCAAACACCAACCCAATATAATAACCTCAACCTCTACCAAAGAGGGAGCAATACAAGAAATCAAGGGTTTACAATAAGTGGTATGTCTCAACCACAAACCTCTTTCCTTTTTCCACAAACAAAGATCCTAATAGAATAGGATAGTATGATAAGCTCAAGTGTGGAAAACAAAGTGTTTTGATCAAAGAAATACTCTTGGGAAAATACCAAATAGATGTAGAAATGAAGAACAATAAACCAATTCCCAAAAACCTAATTTCTTTGAAAATAACAAAACACTTTTAAAAACAAAGATGAATCTTTTTGACACTTAAACTCTTTTGAAAACTTCTTTTTAAAACCAGAGAGTAGGAAAAAATTAGCTCAGAAAATCTTGGCCAAAATCCCAAAGAAATGGGGTTTATATAGGCCAAAACAGAAAACTAGCCGTTAGGCTGATCTGGCAGCCTGACAGGCTAACGGTCGGCCGGCCGGCCGACCACCAACGGTCAGAAATATGACCATTGGGCCAACTCGGTTGACCGCCCGACCGTCCGAAATAAACAGAGAGCAGAGCTCTCTGATCCGGTCGGCCGCCCGGCCGACCATCCCTGTGTCTGCCAAACGTGCACAGGCTTGTGCACGTCGGTCGACCGGCCCTTGGTGCGGTCGACCCGTGCGGTCGGCCGACCTGGCCTGTCAGCCACTATTCTGGGACAGAAACACATGTTAAAAATATTTTAAAAAATCTTTTATCTCTTTTAAAATTACCATAAAAATTGTTTTATCATTTTACTTTGATAAACAAACTTGTGATAAAAATTTCAAAACATATATCAACATATTCAATTATTTTTGTGTCTTGCAAGTTTTATCAAAAACCAACACTTGTATTTTTATCAAACTTGATTTTTCTATACATGAATAGGAAAGTCAAAATAAGTTTGTTTAAAAGTTAAGCATGCATGTATAGAATGAAACAACTATACATATATCAATTTAAACTTGTTTTGATCAACTATTCATGAAAACCAAAAACCAAACATAAAACGTGTGTGTTTGTGCACTTGAGCATATCAACTATACTAAGCTTTACAAATGGATCTAAACACACTATCTAAACTACGGATACCTACGTCTTCTTGACGATCTTCATCTTCAAGATGACTCGATTCAAAACTCCATCCATGGGCTAGGCAATGTGTGATCTTGAAGCTTGAGCTCTGGAATCACTTGTGAAGCTTCCAAACTCCTTGTTAAAGCTAATCACCAACTAATATCTTGGTTAATGATCTGAAACTTAAACAACACAAGATTATTAGTAAACATAACTACATGAGTTAATCATCATCAAAACTAGGGTGGAAGGCCTTTGGGCCAACACATCCGTCAAGACCTTATTGGAAATGATGCACCGGCAGTGCCCCCGGGTTTGTCATGGTCACAGTGGGTATGGTGGTGGGTATGGTCCTCTTGCAGGTCACGGGAAAGAGGACGTCACCTGTAAGGTCTCGGATCCTCCCTTCACCAATCTTACCCCCAGAAGTGACATCGACAAAAAACCCCTGCTCATTAGATGACTTTCTGGTGGTGGAGATGTTCATCAACGAAGGATCATGGCCTACACCAGTTGGTCGGGTGAAATCAGAATATTATTCTGCATTTCGACCTCGAGAAACACCATTGTTCTCGGTCAGCAATGAGCTTCTTCAATGTTTACATCATGCATCATGGTGTAATCAGCATCCGATCGTCTCCACATTGATCAGTCTTTCTTCGGCGCTCTTTCAAACATATTGTGTTTGGAGTAGTGTAAATGCCTTAAGGAGTGAGTGCAACCTTTTACTGTAAAAGGACTTCTTTTTACTCCTTTATTATAACACTCAATCTTATTGTATAAGAGAGCATCTTGTATCACTTTCATATGTTTGAATATAATAAAAGTGATACTTTTTCTTGTCTTTTTATATTGTCTTGGATTCCTTTTTCGCATTGAAAATCAGACGAATAGAAGTAAGGACCTTTGACTTACTAAAAATGTGATAATAATCTTAACGAGTCAAAGTTTGGGGAAAATCCTGTTTCAGGAATTCAAGAATGCTGTCAGAGGTGTGATATAAACTTGACAGGAGTAGGATAGTTTTTGTGGACCTGCCAATCTATAAATGAGAATGACAAGTGAAATTTGTATCCCCACGGAGGATTACAAATGAGTTTTCATCAGAGGTTTGGTATTAACTTGATTAAGACTCAGCTGGGGATTTAATGAAAACACTGTTAGATGTGTAATGTTAACCTAACAATGTTTTTAAGTGGACTTATTATTCTATTAAAAATAACAAGTGAGACTAGACTCACGGGGGATCTAGGAGAACTTTTACCGTTAGAGGTGATATTAACTTAACGGGTTGAATTAAATCTTGTCAGAAGTATGATGTTAACTTGACAAGGATGTGAGTCAGAGGTGTAATATTAACTTGACTCAAGAGTGTTTCAGCTTCATTCAGGAAAACTGAAAGCGTCAATGTCATAGGTGTAATGTTAAACTTGACAGTGAGGGTAATACTAGATGTGTAATTTTGAACCTGGCATTGGTTATCTCGACTTTGACAAGGAAGTCTGAGGGAAAGTCATGGCCATAGGTGTATTATTAAACTTAGCAATGAACTGGACGCTAGAGGTGTGATGTTAAACTTAGCATCGCTCACTCAGCTTTGATATGGAAGCCTGAGGAAAAGTAACTGTCAGAGGTTTAATATTGAACTTGGCAGCAACTCAATCACTGTTAGAGGTGTAGTGTTAAACTTAACAGTAATTTGTCAGAGGTGTGATGTTAACCTGACAGTAATCGATTTGCGGTATGAGCAATTTTGAGGATTTGTCATTCTATTGATGAGAATTGACAAGTGAAGTTTGAAATGTCAGAGTTGTAGTGTTAACTTGACAAATTTGAAGACTTGCTACTCCATATAGAGTTGAGACAAGTAAAGTTTGTACTTGCTAGGGAGTATTGAAGCTTTTCATTGTCAGAGGTTTAATATTAACGTGACAGAATCCAGTCCATTTCATTAAGGAGATGAACACCGGTATTTTTTTGTGATCCTACCATTCTGTGGGTGAGAATTAGTAAGAGATTTTGGAGGAGAGAGTGGGATCAAGACCACTAGAATTTTTAGCAAACCCTCAGCTATCAACGGATTTGGTGTGCCTTTACCAACTACTGTTTGAGTTGGGCTAGCTATACTATTCCCCTCAGCATGATGAGTTGTCGAAGACTTATGTTAGGCTTAAAAGCCAACATTTTCCTCTATCGTTGGCCGTCAGAGGCATCGGAGGTCCGTCAGAAAAGCAACTAAGCTAAAAACCAGAGTTTCGCTTTTTGTTTCTTTCTCAGTATTTACATCATGCATCATGATGCAACTAGTGCTCGATCTAATAAAGGAAAGAACCTCTTCTGGGATCTGGAGTTTTGATCAGAGGTGCAGTATTAACTTGATGGGGGAAGAGTGCTATCAAGGATAGTATTTCTTCAAGAATTTACCGTTGATTGGCATCATGAGCGTATCACCGTCTGAGGTTATGAGGCGATATGCTCCATTTGAGTGGACCGACTCCATTACAAATGGTCCTTTCCATTTTGGTTGGAATTTTCCTTTTGTCTTATGTATCATTACCATAGGTCTTCTGACAGCTAAGACAAGGTCACCTTTCTTGAAAGTTCGCTCCTTAACTTTCTTGTTGAAGGCTCTGGTAATTCGAGCTTGGTAGAGCTCGATTTGCTGTTGGGCTTGCATACGTTTATCATCTAAAGCCTCCAGTTCTTAAAATCGCAGTCGATATTTCTCCTCATTTGTCATCTCTGCTGTCAAGGCGACTCGTAAAGATGGGATTTGGATTTCTAATGGGAGTATGACCTCATGCCCATATACCAAGGAGAATGGTGTAGTCTTCGTCGGGGTTCGTACTGTCGTGCGATAGGCCTATAAGCATTTACCTAATTTGTCGTCCCAATCACGTTGGCTTTTGAGACGAATTTCTTGAGAAGCTTACCAATAGTCTTGTTGAAAGCTTCTGCAAGACTGTTAGTAGCTGGGTAGTATGCCGTTGAGGACACACTCTGGATTCTGAACTTGTTGCAGAACCTTTGAAAAGCCTGACTGACGAATGGGGCCCATTGTCATGGACAATTCGTCGTGGCATACCAAAACGGTAGATGACGTGATGTTTAACGAATTTGATTGCATCAAATGTCTTTACTTCCCTCAAAGGGATAGCTTCGGCCCATTTAGAGAAGTAATCGGTTATGGCTAAGATGAACTGGTACCCTTTGGATGATGGTGGGCTTATAAAGCCGACTACGTCCATCCCCCACATCTCAAATGGCCAGGTAGAAGTTGTCGAACGAAGATACCCTGGTGCTTGATGGATAAAATCGCCATGGACCTGACAGGCGTGACATCGTTTGGCATAAGTGATGGCATCAGGGATCATCCTAGGCCAATAATATCCCAATCTTCGGAGTCGATCCCCAAGCTTTGGACCAGGTTGATGAGCTCCACACATGCTATCATGCGCTTCTTTGAGTACCTCCTGTACCTCTTTTCGTGACAGACGGCAGAGAAAGATCCCGTCATGCGATCGACGATACAGTGTTCGCGTGATCGCATTATAGTAGAATTTGGGGGCTTTCCTTCTAATGACGGACACTTCTTTGGGATCATCAGGGAAGATGCCGTACAAGACATAGTTTATGTAAGAGAATCGCCAATCCCTAGGCTCTGGACCGGCTGACGACTCAAGAGCTTCTTTGACTTGACAATCTCCCGTCGGCTTTTGGTGACTTCAAAAGCGATTCTTGGGCAATACAAGTCGTGGCTGTAGACAAGTATTTTCTTTTCTACTCTAGCTGGAAGGGTTAAAGAGGCAGCAAGAGATGCCAGTGCATCTGCATGCGCATTGTGCTGGCGTGGTACATGGTCGATGTAAAAGTTTCCGAACCCCTCGGCCATAGAGATAGTTGCCTTGTAATAGGGTATTAAGTCTTCATGTCTGACTTCGTACTCCCCGCGAACTTGGTTAATGATGAGTTTAGAGTCACCATATGCCTCGAGATTTTTAACGCCAATCTCATCGGCGATTTGCATTCCAATCAAGAAGGCATTGTATTCTCCTACGTTGTTGGAGAAGGGCTCGGTTAATGAGAAAGCTCGAGGAATCACATAGTTTTGTGGGGAGACGAGTACTATTCCCACTCCGGCCATGACATGCCCTTGCGGACCTATTCTCGATGCACCGTCGAAGAAGAGTTGCCACACTTGTCTTTCAAAAGATGTCTGGGTCAGACAAACTTCAGCGACTTCGTCTGGGAGATCCTCGTAAAGTTTGGTTGCCCTCGGATCTGGATGCTCATCCAGGAAATCTGCCACCGCTTGTCCCTTCACGGCTTTTTGTGATAAAAAGTGCATTTCATATTGGGATAGCAGTATGACCCATTTTGCCAATCGACCATTTAGTGACGATGGCTTCGTCATGAGTAACCTCAAAGGGTTAACCCTTGATATGACGTTTATAGTCTGGCCCACCAAGTAGTGTTGCGTTTTCTGGACAGCGAATACTAATGCCAAACATTCCTTTTCGATCGGGTTGTACCGATACTCGGCTCCGATCATAGTCCTACTCAGATAGTAGATTTCTTGCTCATGTCCTTGATCATTATCCTCGGCTAGCAAAGCTCCTAAAGAATGATCCATCGCTCGAACATATATCAGGAAAGGTTTTCCGGACACCGAAGCTGTAAGGACCGGTGGTTGCATGAGGTATCGTTTGATTTTCTCGAATGCTTGTTGGCAAGCATCATCCCAGATGAATGAGACACCCTTTTTCATCAATTTGGTGAAGGGTTGGCATCTTCCAGAGAGATTTGAGATAAACCTTCGGATGTATGCCAGTCGTCCTTGCAATCCCCTAAGCTCTCTGAGGTTCCTTGGAGGTTACATCTCCTGGATAGCGCGAACTTTTTCTGGGTCTAAATGAATTCCTTTGAAAGTTACCACAAACCCTAGGAATTTGCCCCTGGCCACCCCCAGGAAGAATTTGGTGGGGTTCATCTTCAACTGATGTGCCCACATGATTTCAAAGATTGTCTTCAGATCGGCTATGTGATTACCTTTGGTGTGACTTTTCACTGCAATGTCGTCAACATAATATTCCACTGTTTTACGCATGTGCTCGTGAAAAATTGCATTCATAGCTCTCTGATATGTTGCCCCCGCATTCTTCAGTCCGAAGGGCATGACAGTATAGAAATATGGCCCCAATGGTATCCTGAAAGAAGTATGTTTTTCATCATCAGGATACATTTTGATTTGATTATACCCTGAGAATTTATCCATGAAGGACATTCGCTCAAACCCGCACGTATTGTCAATCATGACATCTGTGATTGGGAGAGGGAATTCATCTTTGGAACAGGTCTCATTTAGATCGCAAAAATTAATGCAAATCCGGATCTTTCCGTTCTTTTTGGCAACGGGGACGATATTGGCTACCCAATCAGGATGTTTCTCTTCCCTAATGAAGCCAGAATCTATGAGTTTTTTGACTTCTGACTAGATTGCTTCCATTATTTCTGGACGGAACCGTCGCTGCTGTTGTTTGACTGGCTTCACGTCTGAATTAATGTTAAGGTGATGCATAGCCACTCGAGGATCAAGCCCAAACATGTCCTCATAATTCCAAGCAAAAACATCTATATACTCTCGCACAAGAGATATTAAATCTTCTTTCTCGGAGGATGATAGGCTTTCGCTTATAAAGATGGGCTTAGGATTAGCCTCATCTCCCATATTAATCTGGGTAACTTTATCCTCCGTGGGTGGCTCGCGCTGTTCAAAGAGAGTATCTCAGAGAGTATTTAGGTGTTTGATCGAAGGATCTGTATCAGACTGGATTATTTTTTCATCTCTGTCTTCTAGGTGGCTTGCTGAAACTATATATACTGAAAGTTCTCCGAAGAGGTTGCCAACACTAACATCTGACTCCCACGATGACGTGCCAGATGAGTAGTTATGGTATAGTAACACTTTAGATTCAGAGGCTAACGGAATTGGGGTTGACACATAACCCAAACCCCTGTGAGTTCGATGGTAATAATCAGGGTTTTCCCTTTCGGAACGAAAGACCGGAGTAGTGTTCTTCTTCCTTTGTCGAAGTTTAACCCAGGACCGTTTGTCAGATCATACCCCATGCTTTCCATCATTCTGAGTATACTTGGCTCATAATGGGTGAACTGAGGAGGTTCATTATCGCTTTCTGACTCATCATGAGACATCAGTTTGGACTTGATTTGTCCGAAAAGGATTGGTTTTTGGCCTTTGCGTCTTGTTGGGACCATGAATACTGATTCTTGCACATCACCGACATCTTGGTACGTTTCGAAGGATGACTTCATTGGTACATGCAATGATATTAGAGCATCCATTGCCGACCAGGGATCATTATCCGCTTCGGTACTAGTGTCTGATGGCACTGAATCAGAAGCGAGCACAGAAAAATAAGTCAAATTTAACTCTTCATTAATATACCACCCGCCTACATCATTAGCTGTGTTATTAACATCGAGCTTATTAATGCTCGTTACAAGTGGATCTAATTCCCACATGCACTCTTCTTTCTCTGGCTCAGTGTCAGCTTCATTACCAGAGTCTGGTTCCTCTGGTTGTAGGTTCACGTTTGTTTCCAGAGAGTCCTGGTACAGGAGAGAGTTTATGAAATAGTACTCTACCCCCTTGAACGGATACCTTTCAGCAATCAACGTTCATACCTTCCCACTTCCGTCGATGTATTTCATAACTTGGTGGAGAGTGGAGGGGACGATGAAATTACGATGAATCCATGGTTGTCCAAGCAACAAATTGTATGAAGTGTCGGCATCGATCACATAGCACGTCACTTCAGACTTTAAGTCCCCAATTTGGCATTTGAGCTTGATCTTCCCCATTGGGCGCGTACCATTGGCATTGAAACCATAGTGGTAGTCTGGGTGGCGCTCAATCGGTGGGTAGGAATCCCTAAATGTTGCATGACCCGGCGAGGCATAATGTTCAACGCGGATCCTGGATCTACCTGAATACGGCTTACTTCAGATGATCCAATATACCCTGTGAAGTATAGGGGCCGATCATGTTTCCCCTTAACCTGCATATTATCTGCCGTGAAGGTGATGCAGGGAGCATTTTAGAAGGTATGGAGGCAATCCTCTACATCTTCCTCCCGTGGTCCAGCCGGTATCTGGGTCATGAAGACCTCAGCATTAGGTAGGGCTTCCCTCAGAGCTTCTCTGGTTGACTTTGATAGCCTCAGAAGCTCGTAAAGGGTGATTCTGGCCGGGTATTGACCAGTTGAGCCAGGACGTCAAAGCGGTAAGGTGTTGTAGATCCTTCTGCATTGTCCTTTGGGAGAGCTTTAGAAAACTGAAGCTCTTTCTGCTTCTCCACCAGTTGTTTCGTGGAGGGCTTGGCTGACTCTGTAGTGGGTTTAGGAGGGCTTACCACCATTTCGTCATACTTTTTTAAATATGACTGACCCGAGTGAGTTTCTGCCACGAGTGGTTTATTAGGTTCTGCAGCAAGAACTATTTTTTCCTCTTTTGAATCAGTTAGTGAGGGAACATCGGTTTCTACTTCTCGGGAAGAAGCGCACACCACATTACAGGACGAAGCTTTCGCCTTACCTTTGGACCTTCAGCTAGTAACAGTGGTCCATTACTGGCTGTCCACAAGGTCAGGATGAACCCACATAACTTCCCCTTGAGGTGTGGGGACAGGACAAGACCCTTCTCTTGTTGATGATGAGAGTCCATATTGATCATTCTTAGTTCCCCTTTCGGGATGGGAACTACTTCGGAGGGTGCTGGAGGCTGTCTTCCAAACTGGAGGAATGATGTCATATTAGCCGTCACTTTCTTCTACTCTGGACGGAGTTTTAGTACCTCTGTATCAATTAGAGCCTGAAGGATGTCTTTGAAGACATAACAGCTCTTGGTGGGGTTCCCTAGTATCCTATGATACAGGAAGTAGTTAGGATTATCGGTTTACCGACTCTTCAGGACGTCTAACTTCAGGAAGCTTCAATCTGTTGCTCTTGTTGAGTAACTTGAACAATGAATCAACATGTTCATCTTTAAAGGAATACTGCTTATTGGCGCGTGGCTGACTTGAAGAGCCACTTCCCTTGACCGACTGAGGTTTGATAGGGGATTTTGTCTCTGTCGCCAAGTTATCTTTCCATTTTGGTTAAAAAGATGTTTCTGACGTGCGCCTTGTCGACCTTTCGGGTCTGGGTTTGTTTTCTTCTGCCCTAACTCTGGCGACAATTTCTTCAGCATGTTCACCTTGCTGGACCAATTGCTTCTAGGTGCAGCTTTGAGCAACTCCTATTTGGGTTAGGAGTGACGTTTGTAGATTGTGGCAGCACGTTTCTACCAGGGTGACCTGGGTCATACCGCTAGGACATCGGAATGCCATATTCTGAAATCTCTCTACAAATGATTTGACTGACTCTCCCTTTCGCTGCTTTGTGGCCAAGAGAGTAGGCATTGTGATCTCTGAGTCATCTTCAAAAAAGAGCGTTAGGAAGAGCTTCTCTAGATCACTCCAATTTTTAATGGAGCCTTCTGGGAGCTTCATGAACCATTCAAAGGCAAGCCCTTTTAGAGTGCTGATGAATAAACGTGTCAAGATGGCATCATTATCTACCACATTCCCCATCTGAGACTTGAAGTAGTAGATTTGTTAGTTTGGTGACCATTTGCCGTCAAACGCCTGTAGGGTCGGAGTTTTGAACTTGGGGAGATATGGAACAAGGTCCCACTCAGCCGGATATGTCCGGACCACTCCAACTTCTTGGAGGCCTTTACGATTGGTAAGGGCCTCTAGACGTTGCTCAAATTGACTCATTCTTTTAGAATGAATCCTTCCATGGTCCGGGTTGCCTTACCCTTTAGACGAGGATTTAGACGACTCAGAAGTAGATTGCTCTTTCTCCTCGATATGTACAGAAGATGAGCTTTCTCCTTCTTTTTGTTTGCCTTTAGACTTTTTAGAGGAGGTTTTATGGTTGACTTCCTCTTGTCTTCAAGCAATTGTGCAAGCATCTGTTTGAGGGAATCGATGGATTCTTGTTGAGCACGAATCATCTCGAATTGTTCCCTCTGGACCTGGGCTTGTTGTTCAAAGCGCCTGGCCGTCTCCTCAGGAGTATTTGTCATGCACGCGACGACTTCCTTCTCTATAGAAGAGTTTGAAGCCTGCGATTCTGCAAAGGCGGAATGTGATTCATTTACTTCAATGCCCCGAGTTAGGGCACTATACTTGATCGGGGCGACCGCACCAGTCCGAGTGCGAGTATACCGATACACTCCTTCTGATTCCGTGTCAGATTCGTCGGAGTTGACCACTGGTTGTTTTTCCCTACTTCTGCTTATCATGTTTGTAGTGATTTCAGGGTACTCCGCGTCAGAGAAGGTCCTCCTTCTGCGGGAGCGATATCTTTTGGCTGATTGGGAAGTTGGGGTCGACTGTCTGAATATCGACCGTCGGCTCGCATGTGAACTGCACCGCCACTCAGAGAGCATTGTTGTGATAAGCCGTTCACAGTAATAAGATGGAGTGATCAAATTAGCACTCCTCTTCTTTGTCAAATAATCTCTTAGGTCCGTGGGAGGGGGATCAAAGAGATCAGCCTCAGATTGTTGAGGGCTTTTTAGCTTCTGAGAGCTATCCTTGCTTTGCAAAACTGAGACGGAAGGTTCTGAGACGCGGAGCTCATATCTTGTAAGATAAACGCAGCTCTCGCGTTTTGGCTCTGAAACATTAGTATTGCGCCTCTGCTGAGAAGAGACGCGGCTCTCGCGTTGCTGATTGTTGCATCTAGCTAGCGACACTTGAGAAACGCAGGCCTTCTAGGTCCCACATATAACTGTAGAGGTACGGGTCTCGTGTCTCGGATGAGGGGCACGGACCTTACGCTGTTGATCATCGCGTTTGGGTAGTGGAGTTTCAGAAACGCAAGTTTGGTGAGCCTCATGTTTAGGTTTCCAAACGCGGACTTCACGTGTCTGACGTGATTCAGAAGAAACGCAGGCTTGAACCTCGCGTCCTACATCTGTTGGGCAGACAGTTGTTCCAACTTCTCGCGCCTATAGTTGACGCGCACGCCGTCTCTGTTGTCGCTCAGCATTCCGGTTATGCCGTACGGGTTGATGGGAACCCCCGATAACTTGGTGCTGAGAAAGGGGATGGGCATGAACGGGCTGAACATCAGCAACGTTAACCACGTGGGTCTCATGGGAGACGTTGACGCGGGCGTTACGTATGATGCGGTTAGCCACGACATCCTTCTTGCCAGTCGCGTCTGAGGGGATCTCAGAGCGGACTCGAGAGCAAGTCCCCGAGGAGACTTTGCGGTACTGCCGCGTCTTAGGGCTCTTGGAGCCGAAAGAGAGGAACTCTTCATACTTTGCCTGGTCGAACTCCACGACAAGTGATTCGACCGTTTTTCCCATATAGGTGACGTCACCTTGTGTCACAGCTTGTCAGTAGAGAAAGTAGTCCCCAGCGGAGTCGCCATCTCTTGTTTGGTGGGGAAAAATTGAAGATCGAGGAGTAAATTCTTTATTTGATTGTAAAGAAAGTTACAGCGGATTAATAATCCTCTTACAAGAGAGGGAAGATATCCAAATTTGAATCTCCCTTTGTTTAGTGCCGAGTTCTTGATGTGGCGATGGAAAGTGAATCTTGTTTTTCGTTGACTGGACCTTTTAGGAATCCTCTCTTGGATAGTAGACGAAGTAACACAGTTTCTGTCCGCCAAGAATCTCAAGAGAGTGTAGGCAAAGACGAATTTGTACGCAGCAAGTTGTTAGAAGAGTTGAACTCTCTCTTTCTTTTTAGCTAGAAATCTTGGTGTTTCTACGACTTACAACAGAAGTTCTTTTGACCAAGAATTATCCGACCCCTTTTTCATAGCAAACTGGGCTATTTATAGAGATTTCAGGGGGTGAACGTGTCCCCTAAAAACGCTCCATAATGGGGGTTAACTCTCTCATTACGTGGGCAGTAACTGACCCAGTAATGAGGGAAGTTATAACTGAGACGCGGGTTTCGAGCCTCGCGTTTTGCTGCTAAAGTAATGCTTGAGGAACGCGAACTTCCAATTCTGCGTTAAGCTTCACGTGAGACGCGGGCTTTGGACTCTGCGTCTTGACGCTGCAATAATACTGGGACGCGGGTTTCAACCCTCGCGTCTCGGTCCTTGCAGTGATGTTGAGACGCGGGTTTCAACCCTCGCGTCTTGGTGCCGCGCTGGTGGCAATGATTAGCCTTGCGTCTGGAGCTTGGATTCTTCTTTTTGCTGACTTATCTTCAGTGATTTTTAGACAGTCTGTAGCAGGGAGGGTGCGCAAGGAGATAGCCAAGGGAGAGGGCTCTCGGGGAAGGCTCTGCCGATGCAGCCAGCTCCTGGGCTAAGGCCATGGCCGTGTGTTGGGGCGCTGGAATGGCCACAACCTGGTGGAGCAAGCAGCCAGGGAAGGTGCTGAAGTAGGGTGCTTGCGTGGCCTGGGGGATCCGGGTGTGGGGGTGCCAGCATGGTGCTTGGCCATGGGAGGAGCTGCCATGGAAAGATGCGACGGTTATGGCGTGGTTAAGGGAAAGGAATAATTGTTAAGAAGTGGATTAGGGTAAATCTTAGGGTTAGGGTTAATATAATATTATATATGGGAAGAGGTATTGGGTTGTGGGTTTGTGTAGATAATAGGTATAGGTTCTCAATAGATAATGGGTTTGAGGATATGAGCTTGACTAATGGGTTTGAATTTAGAAATAAGACTATTGGGTCTAGGTTTAGATAAGTGATAATGTGTGAGAGGAGAATGAAAGAAGATGAATAATAAAAATACCAACACAACATTAATAATAGCAATAATAACGATAATAATAATTACCAACTACCAATATTACTAATAACAATTAATAATAATAAATAATAGTAACAATAATAATATTGGAAATAATAATAACAATAACAATAATAAATGATAATAATAATCAAAATGAGATAGTAATAATAATAACAATAATAATAACAACGAGAATAATAAAACTAATAATAATAACAATAAATAATAATAACCATAATAATAGGAGAAAATAATAACCATAGTAATAAGAGAATTACTAATTAGTAATTAAAATGCTAACAAATAATATATATATATATATATATATATATATATATATATATAAAGCCTAATTATCATTTATTATACTAAAATAATTTGTGTATTTAATAATGAAATAAATCATAGATCAATTTAACAAATAATAAAAAAATAACTAGTGAAACAAAAAAAAAAAAATCTCAGAAAAATAAAAATATTGTATTATTAATTAGGTATATTAAAAAGGACGAAAAAGGCAAGGTCTAAAAAAGAAAACCAAAGATACAAACATTTTTTTCTATAACTTTTAGTCGGATACTGGCTAAATTTTCAGGGCAAACGGGCTAGTTATAATATGGCTATATCCCGATCTTGGACCTAAAATTTTTTCACAATCCAATCCCAACCAACTAGCAAATAGCACAACTATTCCAACTCTTGAAATACCGAGTACAACTCTCAAACTCTCAAAACTTTAGTTGTTCCAAACAGACAAATAAATAAATAAAAACTATATTTGTCTTTATAAGAGTATTATGTTTATATTGGATACAATGATCCAAAAATGTTTGAGATTAAAGGACATTTCTTGGTAAGATTATAATTTTGATCACAAATTCAAAGAGATCACCCAAAAACTGACAACCAAAAACATGCTAATTACCAGTTCTTAATTGATCTGCAACTGAAATCTTTAGAGACAATCTCTTAACAAAAAACTGACAACCAAAAACATACTAATTAACATGCTTTGTCCTTGTAAAGGGGGCAGGTTGCCTTCTCTATGTCAGGATCCAGACTTAGGCTGGCAAAAGCATTCCCAAACTCCCATGGAAAATGTGCAAACATAAGCATGAGGCCTAAGATTTTTTTTTCCTTTTTAGCACAAGTACACTCACATGTACAGACACACTAAACACTGAATGATCAGTCTCCAACATAAAGCTACAGCATGCCCCAGATTTAATTACAATGAAAGCTCCAACAACAACAACAACATCATCATCACCACACTTCATGTGTCACATGATGGAGCACGCATTGACATCATCATCATTGAACATGTTGCTGACACGGTCCTCGCCCCGGTGGGGGGCCGGGATGTGCCCGTGCTTGTCGCCGTTGTAGCCGTGCCTCCAGTAGTTGTAACTCTCCCTGTACGACTCCTCGTCCCTGAAGTAGTCCGTGGCAGAGGTGAAGTAGAGAGGGAGGTCGGGGTTGGGCCAGAACTCGGCCTTCTTGCCACACCTCCTCACTTCCTTGAGCACCTTGTTGCGGTCGACATAGCCAGTTACGGTTACTTTCTCCAGTTCCAGATTCACTTCCACTGTATCTACACCTGCAGAAAGAATTTACGCAACTTTAGTTTCTGTTACAAAAAGAAAATGCAAAAAGAGCTGTGCAGGGATACCTCTGAGCTTTGAGATGGCATTTTTGACAACCCTCTCACATCCTGTGCAGCACATCCTGACCCTCAACTCTACAGTCTGCCACAAAAATAGTAGACAATTCAAAATAAAGAGAAACTATGATGAACACAAAAGAAAGAAGAAGAAGATAACTGGAAGCAAAATTGTAATATTTTTTTTCTTCTCTTTTCCTTGATCCTGTTTCCACAAAACTCGAAAAACTTGTTACCAAAATATACCTGCAAAGAGAGAGGCCGTCCCCTGCCCATGTTCTTATTGTAGTTGGCTTGAAAATAGTAAGTGTTGGGGCTGTTGTGGTTGCTGGTGTAAGAGTAAGCACTGCTGCTGCTGCTCCTGTGGCGGTTGCTCGTTGGATAGCGAACAGAGTAGTAGATTGTCGAGAAGAACGAATCAATGGCTCTTCCAACTGCTGCAGCCATTGCTCGGGCGACGGAGCTCGGTTTTAAAGGAGTCTGGATGCTGAGAGAGAGAGAGAGAGAGAGAGAGAGAGAGAGAGAGAGGTTGATTTTTAGAAGGCTGGCAGCTCAAGTTATTCCCGCCAAGGCATCGCTTCCCTTTTGATCAGTAATATTCCATGGTTCCCTCACACACTCCTCTTTGTTAGCTTGTGCTCTGGTCTTGAAATAGTTTAAGCTTTTGAAGAGGGAATGGAATCTGATTGATAATATAAAATTTAAATCGTTTAATTTGCTTTGTTATATATCCCCCACACGCAAGAACTGGGTTGTGTGTTTTGGAATCAGAGGAGAGGAAAAATATACATATGAGAGTGGCTTAGGATAAAGAAAAAAAGGATAATATTCTGAAATCAATCTGTACTCATCTTTTCTCCTGCTTTGTAGACAATTAGAGCACATGCTACACTTTCATCCTTCCAGCAAAATTATTCGATCCTGGCATGGTAGACACAGTTACTTTGTTTGGAATCAACATGTACTCACTCATGAGAGCAACGAGATGGCAGTTCAATCAATAACAGTTACTTGTCCTCTAAAATATGAGAGAAAATTCCTCTAATAATATTGATGGTATATTTTGAACTTGTGCGTTTCTCATTACAGACTAACAAAGTCACACGTTTTGCCAACCCTTCTCAAGTTCTTTTCAAATTGGTATTCCACAAGAAAATGGTGGAACAACCTGATATGAAATAAAAAGAAAAATAGTTATCGCTATTTAAAATTTGTTTAAACCCAGGACTATATAAAAAAGAAATTCCTTAGGATCATATGTACAGCCACCATCATCAACTCTAAATCTCTAATACACCCACGTTGTAACAAACTATTTACAGAGTTAAAGATGAGTCAAGTTGATGAGCTCAAAATGGAAACTTGATCCAGTTGAGATGCCAAATACCTAAAGAGTGCTACGAGCTTACAATTGAAAACTCATGTCAACAATCAAGAGGTGTTATATATGGTTGCAAATTGAAGCCAAGTTGAAGTACTATAATATAATCAGATAGAAAGAAATGAGGATGGGTTGCTTCAATTCGAGTTACATGCACTTCATTGCAGATGCGTTTTAGGATTTGTTGCAAAAGCTTAAACTACAATCAAACAAGTGGTCAACTATTTTGTAGTAATTGAGATATGAGAAGAAAAAATTAAAAAGAACATTTTGTCCATGCAATAAACCAAACAACTAATGTCTTTTCTGTCTTGTCTTGTAAAGTAAATTGGAGAGTATACTGTCAAACCAAACAAGATGATGTGTTCATATTCCAACTACTGCAATTGGAACTATATTGAAGCTTCAAACAAATTAATGGTGATTCTGACCTACGTCAATATTATATCAGTATACGAGGGTAAATATATCTTTCACAGCTGACAGACTGAGCTTTATTACTTTACTAAAACTGGATATTTTGATTTTTTTTTTTTAATTCTATTTTTTCCTTCAGAAACTTCTATTTGCATGTATACCCCAAATTTTAGAGAGCTTGTGAGTATACCACTTAGTCATAATATTGTTGAATATGGCAAAAATATCCTTGCATATATAGCCTCAAATTTAAGTTTTTCAATACTCTATGTTTTTCTAAATAAAAATTAATAATGAAAGATATATTAATTTTCTCCAGAGGATCTGAGCAAATAAGAAGAAAATAGCAAAAATATTTATTGAAAAAACTACTATTTAGAAACATACATTCGCTGTTATATCAAAATAATGATACTTTAATAAATAATATTTAAAAGATGGACAGTGGCAGACCCACATACACACCAGTGTGGGCGGGCACCCACACTGTATTTTATAAAATATATGAAACAATATATATAATTTGTAACTTTTTTGTATATGATATCTTCTTTTTAGGTTATGTTTATTAGAGTAAAGATACTTTAGAGCTCTACCTCAAATAGTAACTTTTAAAAATATGTTATTGAAGGTCACAAGTTCAACTCTTGGGCATAACTTTTTGCTCTTTTGTTTTTCTCTCTTTTCTTATTGCATTTATTCCCATATTAAATTTCTTATTACATTCATCCTCACACTGAAAAAATATCTTAGGTCCGCCACTGAAGATGGATATAATAGCTGATATGCAAGTTTATAAGTTCTAATACAAATGATATCGTTGACCTCCATCTTTTAGTTTTTATATTTTGCAAGTTAAACTTTTCATAAGGTTTTATACAAAGAAATTAATGATATTTTGAGTATATAGACATAATTTGAATTTGCAAGTGTATATATTAAGAGCACTTTTGTCATATTGAGAAAGTTTGTACTAGTAGGGGCATTGATACAGATAAAGAAGCGAACAACGTCAGCTAGATCTCATTCTAACATCAACGAACACTATGAGATACTTTTAGGTAGGATAACACTCGAATCCACGAATAAAACAGCTCAAATCCACGAGCAAACAGTAAACAACTCGAATCAATGAGCAATTGAAAGAGAAAAGACTCAATTTTATTAGTTATCAAAAGTTGAATTCTAAAAAATAAAGATATAATGACCTTATACAGGAATTCAAATCAGGATAAAAAACCAACTCATGCTCAGAGTCGGATATCTAGATACGCAGCAGAACTGCTGTAACGCCCCGATCCCAAGGATACGGAGACGTTATGGCGACGTACATACGCAAGGTGAAAACAACCTCACGCGTACGTTAAGCCTCAGTACAGTACAATACCTCCATATAGATCTGAGGTCCAGCATGAAAGCAGTACAAGAATACCTGCAGAAAGAGGTCAGCGATCATAACAGATATGAAAACAAGGATAAATAAGATAACAGAAATAAAGCACTAAAATACCTATGAATAGTCCTGATGCGGAATCTCCCATGTGACTCCAAGGCACTCTCTGAAGCTATGGTAACTCGGATCGCCAATCTGGGCATGCAAACCCAGGGTCGTCAGAAAGCGACCTAGTGAGTGGTAAAACTGAAGGAGGCAGTAATATATACTATAGTACTACAAGCATGATACTACTATAGATACGTGATGGTGTATACCATATAATAAGCAGTAGAAATATATCAACATATAAGCAGTAGGAACATGTAAACAGGTCATCTTTTATTACCATTATTATCTAACCGGTTATCATCAGGTCATGTCTCTAATCATATCCAGTTTATAGAATATATAATGTTATCTAGTGATGACGAGTGTACATGCTAGTGGTGCTGTGATAACAGTGAATATGCAGATGGGCATATGCTACCTAACCAGTATCCGGTGTAGTGCATAGATAGTATTGATGTATGCAAGATATACATAAAATAGACTATATGCACATATGCATGAATAGTATGCTACTACAGAAAGTGTAACATGTATTGGGTAAAGTAATAAATAGACGTGTAACATGATATCGGATAAATGATCAGGTACAACAAGAAGTACAACTATACAATAGAGAACATGTATCAGGTAAGGAACAGTAACAAGTACAACTATACATGTAGCAGGCAGGTCATGTCAAAGTCATGTCATTTATACAATAGTAGCGATTAGTACCACCTGCTATTTTAATTACTCTCTTCCAGTGTCCCATACCACTGGCGGTTCATACTGAAGCCCGCACCCCAGTCGAACCCATCCGGACATGGCCTACGGGTACCATTATCCAAACGAGAGAGTAATCAAATAACAAATGTTCCCGATGTCACTATCGTGTATACTATTTTATTATGTTAATTGGAAACCCATGGTCGAGGAGTTCTTATCGGGTGGATGTATCCCGTGCATACTCGGGATCACGGCCTTAAACAGACCCCTGGCTGCTGAGACCAGGGCCAGCCCGCTAGAGCTGTAACATGTAACGGGAATCTCAATGAGCTAAAACAATAATCAGGAGCTCATGAGCTATAACAGACGGTAGCCAGCACTACCCCGTCCCTGCAGTGGGACAAACAATGGATCCAAACATCACCCGATAAGATCTAATCAATCGTCAAGTCTCCCCCATACCCCAGTTAGCTTTATGATCTGTTATATCAAGTATACAATGTATCAAGAACAACCACTGTACATGATACGGTGAACATGATATCTGAACCTGAGCTCTGTTGATAGCGTAGAACAATATAACGGGAATCAGGAACAATATAACATGAACAAGATAACATGAACAATATACCGGGAACGGGAACAATAGATGTGGGCTTCCCACATATCGCATGTCAACAGCTCGCATGTCCAGTAACAGGAATATCCGTATCATTAACAGGAAACGATCATATAACATGGATACGATAACATGGAACAATAATCTGTGTAACATGCACGGTGAGTCATATGATAATAAGTGAGAAACATTACATGCATGTGTATCTGTAATATGTACGTATGACATAAATGTATATGATGATCTTGCTAACATGAAATGCGATAGTCCGTGCAGTGATATGTCGAGAATCCATGTAACGAGGATAATAATACATGACATAACGGTATTTCGTGAAATAGTGCCGCTACGTATCGGTGGCTATGCCTACGAAATAACAAGTGTGTCGTGTCACTGTAACATGCACAGGTAATAACAGTGGTCAGTGTCTACTATCATGTACAGTGAACTACAGTATCCGTGTAATGATGATAACCGTAATATGACATGTGGTACTTATCCGTGTAATAGTGGGACATAGTTTGTGTAGCCATAATCCGTGTAACCTGCATAAACGGTATCTAGCATGTACGTCTAGTGACCGTGTAGTGTCATAGCCTACCGTGAATCAATATACATGTGACGATAGTTAGCTAACTATGAGTTACTGTGAGTTACTACATGAAGTAATAGTATCTACTAATATGATGACTTAATGGTCCGTGGTCAGTGGCAGTGCATGTATGATATCTGTATCCGAGTTTTCTATGTCTGTATGTCTTGTTACTATAACGACCTCATCTTGAGTCAGGGAATACCTTACAATCGTTTAGGTTATTCCTAATTCTATGATCGTCCAATCATGACCAGTGAATAATTAATATTTAACGTCTTTTATCCATAATCATGGTATAGCAAGCAATGTAACTAAATATGATAAAATATAATTTATAAAAAGGAAACACTCACAAACTGGTCATGAGGAGGTAGCTCTCTTTTCCACGATCGCAACTGTAATATCCCTAATCTAAACTACTGTATTTTTATTTTCTTCAAGTATTTATTATGATCATTATTTGTGATTGGTATTACTTATTTATTTTTAATATTTGCATTGATACTAATCATGGTGGTGGTGGTGTCCTCCTTGTTAACCTCTCACCCTTGTTACCCATTACCCGTTTGGATTCCATAATCCAAGACCCGTTCCCAAATCCAATAACCCATTATGTAATCCTTTAAGTCCAAAAAAAAAAAACTAAGCCCACACATATATTTCATTTTTCTTTTCCTTGGGCCAAGCCAAGCCATTAACTCATTACCTCAAGCCCACTACCCGAAACCCAATATACACTTCCTAACATAATCCTAATCACAACTAACAAATCCCAATCCAAACAACTAGATCAAATCCCAACCTAAATACATATCCTATCTTAACGAACCAAACCCCTTATAATCTCCTTTAATCCTAACCTAATTCTTCTTCTCCGAATCCCCTAACAACAGCCGCCATCATCACCTTAATGATTTTCCTCTCCATCATAACAGAGCACCCTTAATATGGTTTTTCCCCTGGCTGAAGCCCGCGGTCTGTTTCTCTTCCTTCCCTACGGACCCCACGAGGCCCCACCATTTCTATTCTTTCCATTTTTTCTACACCAACGACACTACAGGCTTCCACTATAAGCTGCATTCAAGGCTCTCCTGTACCAAAGAACAACAATGCTATGCCAAACACTAGGTCAGAACAAATTCAAGCCTGCATCTCCCAGGATCATGCCAGCCCAAACATCCAGCCCTTGGCCGGCCGATCAACATCCCCGGCGAACTTCCGTGCGCTTCGTGACGAACTCCACGGTTTCCTCCTCCTTGCCGGAGCATCATCCGCGGCCTCCGAACCCTCCGCCGGAGCCTCCGTTGGCGCGCCGCAAATCACCCCGTTGAGTGAGTGTTCTCCTCCTCTCTTTCTATTTCTCTCATTTCTTGTATTTATATATATATATATGTTTTTCTGTTTTGGTGTTATGTATTTGTGTTTATTTGCATCTGCGTGTGTGAGTAAATGAATATTCTGGTACATTTTATTTCAAATATTTTATCACAAAAAAAATAGCAACGTTTCTGTGATTTATTCATATTATTAATGTAAAGAGAATGTAAACTTTCTATGGTTTTTATCTGTGACCCCATGAGTATGCAAACCAACTTTTGTTTAGCTAGCTTTCTGCTCTTGTCCATCATTTATGGTAAATAAAAATGGAGAATGGTGTTTGACTGAAACAAAAAAAAAACAGGGAAGCTAACTTTAGAGTATTTGCCTTTCACTTGGGATTTTGTGTATATCTTACAGTGAACAAATATGCAACAAAAAAAAAATCATATTGAGGAGTTTGGCCTTCATCAGGCTTTACATGCTTACGAGTTTTAACAACAAAGCTTACGTCCAGGTCATTAGTATATATGCTTTGCCCTTGTGATTGGTAACCTCTGTAGTGTTCTGCCTAACACTATGTTCATTTACTTGTGGTTTCTAACTTGACTAGAAGTACTTTCCTTTGATCTCATGGACATAGCCTAATGTCCTTAACTCCTGATTCCTGAAATTTCTTGTAAGGTGCTTCCAGTTATATGATTCCTAGAAATGGATATTGGAGGTAATGACTTGACTTATCATGTTAGAACTTAGATGCATGTATATGGTATGTTGTCGAGTGTTGGGATATCATGTTTTGTGAACCCTTGAGGACTTGGGAATCAAAATAGATTGTTGGAGTGAGAAGGTTAGTACTGATTATTGATACATGTTGGAATAACGATTATATCAGATTGCTTGAATTGTATTGATACTTGTTGAGCATGTAACTATTGGGAATATGAGTTGGTTGTAATAACTTGGATTGATCTGGACTTAGATTATTTGCATTGAATGATGATCAGTAATTAGACAAGACTTTATTAGTTTGAGTATTCGAGGACATATTAGATATGACTGGATTAGTGGAGTTGTGATCTTGAGTAGAGGTTATCCAGAATCTATGTTCTTTATATTGTAGCCTGATCTGTATTAAGATGAGGTTGACGTTGCTGAGTTAGGGTTGTGATCATTTGGGGATTTGTTTAGATGATATATTTTCAGTAGAGTACTTTCCAGACTTGATATTCATTTTTGAGGACGTGATAATGATTCATTCAGATGTTGATGTGTACTTGTTATGATATTAGAGACTGGATTACTTGATAGTTATGGATCGACCTTACTTATTGGTGACTTTGAGAGTGATGTATAGATGGTCTTGAGAATCTGAATTATAGTATACTTTGACTGGATTATTCCATACTTGACAGTAGATCAGTACCAGCCTTTGATAATCTTGTTTTACTTGTGGAACCTAACTGATTATACTTGATATATACCTGATAACTATCTCGTTCATGTTACTGAAATTTGCTGGGAAAATATTATTACACGGTAACAACACCCGCATGTTCACTTGTTATATTCATGTTATACCGGCATCCTGTTCCTTGATATTTTATACTCCTGTTATACCGGTACCCTGATTACACATGCTGATATTGTTACCGTGACTACCACTGAGTTATCCCAGTAATTTAAGTAACATGCATATTAAATAATCTTGATAAAAAAAACATGATAACACATAACTTGTACTGGGCTTGGGGAGATTGATGGAGGAGACAGCGTCCGTATTTTGGGTGGACCTAGGATTTAGGTTGCGCAGCCGAAAGAGGGTTCCACTGCAGGGTTCCCGTGGGGTGACTGGCACCCCGTCCTGTTTATTCCTGTTTACATGTTCCTGACTACCTAGCGGTAGGTCCTGGTTCAGCGCCAGGAGTCTGGGCCGTGGTCCCGGGTATGTACGGGACCCACCTAAAGCATGGACAATGTCTCCAACCGATCAGTTTCAATAACTTAAGGGCATCGATTGGCATGTGTGGTAGGCGTAGTATGGGATGCGTCTATTACGTGTGACAATTGGTGTTCGCTGACATAATTAATAATAAACTGTTGATGCTTTGTGACTGACCGTAATCACCCGATTGTATATCTATTTATATCATTATGATAGACCCATGATTGTAACCAGGACCAGACTTATGACCAGACTTGGATACCAACTTAGTGACATGTGATAGGTACATATTTTGACATCAGTTGCTTGTTTACTATTGTGACAGTTGTCTTTTATCTTTATTCATGTTGATTATCAGTTATACTATAGTGTAGTTATGTATCTTGTTATTCAGTCTGTTATATCAGCAATTGTTCTTATTATTATTTATGCACATTGTTTGTTCTGCACGTGTTCTTTCCCCCTTTACACACACACTCATTATGGTCGCGTTCTGACGACCCTGGATTTGCACGTCCAGATATTGGACGATTGTTCTAATGTGCAGGTGTTCGACGAGACTGTACGTCTTGTGAGGAACTGGACGCTCATTCTTCCGTTTCTGATATCCTCATCTCTTTTATATTTCTGCCATCTTTGATTCTACCTTTATCGCTTTCAGCTGCCATCTTCTTGTCATTATTCATCTGCTATCATTGTGTAGTCTTATATGTACTATTGCAGTGACCATTGATTATTATGCTTCTGATTTATAGCTTGATCAGGTTACATTTAGGCTTAGCGTGTATACGTGGGGTATTTTCCTCGCGTATATACGTCGCCATAACGTCTCCGTATCTTTAGGATCGGGGCGTTACAGAGTGGTATCAGAGCCTAGGTTTTCGACTTGCGATCTTGAATTTTGACTCTTGTTTCGCAAGAGAGAACCTAGTTCCTACCGGTTACCTGGGACAAGTTACAATTACACTGCAATATACATATACTATTCACATGATAATATTGACTCCCTTGGAATTGATCGTCCCCCCTTTGGAATTCTATTCTTGATCTGTTGATATCCATGATTTCCAACACTTCATTTAGAGTGATTTGGATGTCCATCTTGATTTCATCCTTCTTTCCTATTCATTTCTTCTAATTCTATCTCTTGAGTTTGGTTACTCCTTGTTGAAGCCGGTACCAGAAATCAGAGCGCGCAGCGGAAGCGTGGTGAAGTCTTGATGCAGTGAGAAGTGGTGTGGAAGATTTACCTTCTTCCTAATTTGATTTTTATCATTCCCCGCTTTATTGAAATTTCGAGGACGAAATTTTTATTAAGGTGGGTAGAATGTAATATCCCTAATCTAAACTACTGTATTTTTATTTTCTTCAAGTATTTATTATGATCATTATTTGTGATTGGTATTACTTATTTATTTTTAATATTTGCATTGATACTAATCATGGTGGTGGTGGTGTCCTCCTTGTTAACCTCTCACCCTTGTTACCCATTACCCGTTTGGATTCCATAATCCAAGACCCGTTCCCAAATCCAATAACCCATTATGTAATCCTTTAAGTCCAAAAAAAAAAAAACTAAGCCCACACATATATTTCATTTTTCTTTTCCTTGGGCCAAGCCAAGCCATTAACTCATTACCTCAAGCCCACTACCTGAAACCCAATATACACTTCCTAACATAATCCTAATCACAACTAACAAATCCCAATCCAAACAACTAGATCAAATCCCAACCTAAATACATATCCTATCTTAACGAACCAAACCCCTTATAATCTCCTTTAATCCTAACCTAATTCTTCTTCTCCGAATCCCCTAACAACAGCCGCCATCATCACCTTAATGATTTTCCTCTCCATCATAACAGAGCACCCTTAATATGGTTTTTCCCCTGGCTGAAGCCCGCGGTCTGTTTCTCTTCCTTCCCTACGGACCCCACGAGGCCCCACCATTTCTATTCTTTCCATTTTTTCTACACCAACGACACTACAGGCTTCCACTATAAGCTGCATTCAAGGCTCTCCTGTACCAAAGAACAACAATGCTATGCCAAACACTAGGTCAGAACAAATTCAAGCCTGCATCTCCCAGGATCATGCCAGCCCAAACATCCAGCCCTTGGCCGGCCGATCAACATCCCCGGCGAACTTCCGTGCGCTTCGTGACGAACTCCACGGTTTCCTCCTCCTTGCCGGAGCATCATCCGCGGCCTCCGAACCCTCCGCCGGAGCCTCCGTTGGCGCGCCGCAAATCACCCCGTTGAGTGAGTGTTCTCCTCCTCTCTTTCTATTTCTCTCATTTCTTGTATTTATATATATATATATGTTTTTCTGTTTTGGTGTTATGTATTTGTGTTTATTTGCATCTGCGTGTGTGAGTAAATGAATATTCTGGTACATTTTATTTCAAATATTTTATCACAAAAAAAAATAGCAACGTTTCTGTGATTTATTCATATTATTAATGTAAAAGAGAATGTAAACTTTCTATGGTTTTTATCTGTGAACCCCATGAGTATGCAAACCAACTTTTGTTTAGCTAGCTTTCTGCTCTTGTCCATCATTTATGGTAAATAAAAATGGAGAATGGTGTTTGACTGAAACAAAAAAAAAACAGGGAAGCTAACTTTAGAGTATTTGCCTTTCACTTGGGATTTTGTGTATATCTTACAGTGAACAAATATGCAACAAAAAAAAAATCATATTGAGGAGTTTGGCCTTCATCAGGCTTTACATGCTTACGAGTTTTAACAACAAAGCTTACGTCCAGGTCATTAGTATATATGCTTTGCCCTTGTGATTGGTAACCTCTGTAGTGTTCTGCCTAACACTATGTTCATTTACTTGTGGTTTCTAACTTGACTAGAAGTACTTTCCTTTGATCTCATGGACATAGCCTAATGTCCTTAACTCCTGATTCCTGAAATTTCTTGTAAGGTGCTTCCAGTTATATGATTCCTAGAAATGGATATTGGAGGTAATGACTTGACTTATCATGTTAGAACTTAGATGCATGTATATGGTATGTTGTCGAGTGTTGGGATATCATGTTTTGTGAACCCTTGAGGACTTGGGAATCAAAATAGATTGTTGGAGTGAGAAGGTTAGTACTGATTATTGATACATGTTGGAATAACGATTATATCAGATTGCTTGAATTGTATTGATACTTGTTGAGCATGTAACTATTGGGAATATGAGTTGGTTGTAATAACTTGGATTGATCTGGACTTAGATTATTTGCATTGAATGATGATCAGTAATTAGACAAGACTTTATTAGTTTGAGTATTCGAGGACATATTAGATATGACTGGATTAGTGGAGTTGTGATCTTGAGTAGAGGTTATCCAGAATCTATGTTCTTTATATTGTAGCCTGATCTGTATTAAGATGAGGTTGACGTTGCTGAGTTAGGGTTGTGATCATTTGGGGATTTGTTTAGATGATATATTTTCAGTAGAGTACTTTCCAGACTTGATATTCATTTTTGAGGACGTGATAATGATTCATTCAGATGTTGATGTGTACTTGTTATGATATTAGAGACTGGATTACTTGATAGTTATGGATCGACCTTACTTATTGGTGACTTTGAGAGTGATGTATAGATGGTCTTGAGAATCTGAATTATAGTATACTTTGACTGGATTATTCCATACTTGACAGTAGATCAGTACCAGCCTTTGATAATCTTGTTTTACTTGTGGAACCTAACTGATTATACTTGATATATACCTGATAACTATCTCGTTCATGTTACTGAAATTTGCTGGGAAAATATTATTACACGGTAACAACACCCGCATGTTCACTTGTTATATTCATGTTATACCGGCATCCTGTTCCTTGATATTTTATACTCCTGTTATACCGGTACCCTGATTACACATGCTGATATTGTTACCGTGACTACCACTGAGTTATCCCAGTAATTTAAGTAACATGCATATTAAATAATCTTGATAAAAAAACATGATAACACATAACTTGTACTGGGCTTGGGGAGATTGATGGAGGAGACAGCGTCCGTATTTTGGGTGGACCTAGGATTTAGGTTGCGCAGCCGAAAGAGGGTTCCACTGCAGGGTTCCCGTGGGGTGACTGGCACCCCGTCCTGTTTATTCCTGTTTACATGTTCCTGACTACCTAGCGGTAGGTCCTGGTTTAGCGCCAGGAGTCTGGGCCGTGGTCCCGGGTATGTACGGGACCCACCTAAAGCATGGACAATGTCTCCAACCGATCAGTTTCAATAACTTAAGGGCATCGATTGGCATGTGTGGTAGGCGTAGTATGGGATGCGTCTATTACGTGTGACAATTGGTGTTCGCTGACATAATTAATAATAAACTGTTGATGCTTTGTGACTGACCGTAATCACCCGATTGTATATCTATTTATATCATTATGATAGACCCATGATTGTAACCAGGACCAGACTTATGACCAGACTTGGATACCAACTTAGTGACATGTGATAGGTACATATTTTGACATCAGTTGCTTGTTTACTATTGTGACAGTTGTCTTTTATCTTTATTCATGTTGATTATCAGTTATACTATAGTGTAGTTATGTATCTTGTTATTCAGTCTGTTATATCAGCAATTGTTCTTATTATTATTTATGCACATTGTTTGTTCTGCACGTGTTCTTTCCCCCTTTACACACACACTCATTATGGTCGCGTTCTGACGACCCTGGATTTGCACGTCCAGATATTGGACGATTGTTCTAATGTGCAGGTGTTCGACGAGACTGTACGTCTTGTGAGGAACTGGACGCTCATTCTTCCGTTTCTGGTATCCTCATCTCTTTTATATTTCTGCCATCTTTGATTCTACCTTTATCGCTTTCAGCTGCCATCTTCTTGTCATTATTCATCTGCTATCATTGTGTAGTCTTATATGTACTATTGCAGTGACCATTGATTATTATGCTTCTGATTTATAGCTTGATCAGGTTACATTTAGGCTTAGCGTGTATACGTGGGGTATTTTCCTCGCGTATATACGTCGCCATAACGTCTCCGTATCTTTAGGATCGGGGCGTTACAGCAACGGATCCAGAATCGCCCGAATCGGAGTCCGGATGTTCCCGATATCGCTTATTGGGTCGAGTACCCCAAACGGGTGGGGTAATTACCCAAACCCAAAATCCATTGGGTTTTCACCCAACTCAACAGAGCAACAGCACAGTAGCGTGCGCTACTGTGGTCGCCGCCCGCGCGCCTGCCGCCCGCGCGCCCGCCGCGCGCCGCCGCCCTCGCCGGTCGCGCGTGCGCCCTCGCCGGCGCCGCTGCTCCGCCGGTGCCGGCGTTGCTCCGGCGCTCAAGGCCACCGGTGCCACGCAGAGAGGAGGAGAGAGAGGATTGGGGCTGGGCCGGCGGTGGCCCAGGCCGGCGCTGCCTCGCCGGCGGTCGCCCTGGCCGGCGCCGCCTCGCCGGCGGTCGCCCAGGCCGCGCCGCTTCGCCGGCGGTGGGCCGGGTGTCAAGCACAGAGAGAGAAGGAGAGAGTGAGTGAGAGAGAGAGAGAGAGGAGAGCCACGGGCTGGCGGCGGCCAGCCCGGCCTTACCGGCGGCGGCTCCGCCGCCCGGCCGCGTTGATGCTCAGGGAACGGGAGAGAGTGTGTGCAGAAGAGAGAGAAAAATTGGGTTTTTGGAGAAGAGGGAGGCGGTGGATGAACAGTAAGGCGGTGGGAGAGAATTCGCTGGAAAGAGGAAGAAGGGAAAGAAAAACGAAAGAAAAAGAAAATAAATAATTAAAATAGTATTATTAATTTAGCCCAAATTTTGACTAGTCCCGAACGGTACCAAAAATTTACAGAAAATAGAGAATATTATTTTGAGATGTAATATGAAGACGGTTTGAAGAAATTTAATCCGGTTTGCAAATTAAAAATTCCGGAATGTCTCGCCGATACGGGCGACACCGGTTTGGCCGGATTTTCGATAAATTCAGAAAAATCTCCGAAAATGCCCGAACGTAGCTCATATGATCCTAAGACATATGGTGAAAGCCGATTCACAAAATACAACTCCATTTGTGAAATAAAAATCGGAAGGTCGGTTATCGGTATCAGTCGATACCGACTACGGAGATTTTCCAAAATAATCCAGAAAAATTCCAGAAAATCCTGAAAAATCTCAAATATTAAAAAATGATTTTTAAAACTGAAATCGGCTCAAACGGACTACCACATAGATCAAATCAATTTTTGTACGTCGTATCGCGTACCGATACTGTGATACGTACATCGAGGATCAGGGGGTTACATTTCTCCCCACCTTACAAAAATTGCGTCCTCGCAATTTCCATTCAGGTGTGAGAACAATATTTCCAACCCCAAAGCTTAAACATTACGGGTCCACGACACTTCCGCTGCGCACTCTGTTATTTATAAGGAACCCGGGATGGAGAAGTAAGGTAGTGAACTAATCTGAACGGATGGGAAGCAAGAAGATGAAACGAAAGTAAGGAGGAAATCAGATAGTCTAGGTGATAACTGTCAGCAAGGAATAGAAAATGGTCAAGGAATGAATTGTCACGGACATGGTATTCTTGTACTCGTCGCTGGAATCCCCCAATTCAGATCCAGATCAGTTAATCTGAACCTGATTGTACTGTTGGTAAGAGCCCGAGTATTGACCCAGGTGGTTACCCACACCAGGTGTGAACCTAAGCTCTGATACCACTCTGTAACGCCCCGATCCCAAGGATACGGAGACGTTATGGCGATGTACATACGCAAGGTGAAAACAACCTCACGCGTACGTTAAGCCTCAGTACAGTACAATACCTCCATATAGATCTGAGGTCCAGCATGAAAGCAGTACAAGAATACCTGCAGAAAGAGGTCAGCGATCATAACAGATATGAAAACAAGGATAAATAAGATAACAGAAATAAAGCACTAAAATACCTATGAATAGTCCTGATGCGGAATCTCCCATGTGACTCCAAGGCACTCTCTGAAGCTATGGTAACTCGGATCGCCAATCTGGGCATGCAAACCCAGGGTCGTCAGAAAGCGACCTAGTGAGTGGTAAAACTGAAGGAGGCAGTATATATACTATAGTACTACAAGCATGATACTACTATAGATACGTGATGGTGTATACCATATAATAAGCAGTAGAAATATATCAACATATAAGCAGTAGGAACATGTAAACAGGTCATCTTTTATTACCATTATTATCTAACCGGTTATCATCAGGTCATGTCTCTAATCATATCCAGTTTATAGAATATATAATGTTATCTAGTGATGACGAGTGTACATACTAGTGGTGCTGTGATAACAGTGAATATGCAGATGGGCATATGCTACCTAACCAGTATCTGGTGTAGTGCATAGATAGTAATGATGTATGCAAGATATACATAAAATAGACTATATGCACATATGTATGAATAGTATGCTACTACAGAAAGTGTAACATGTATTGGGTAAAGTAATAAATAGACGTGTAACATGATATCGGATAAATGATCAGGTACAACAAGAAGTACAACTATACAATAGAGAACATGTATCAGGTAAGGAACAGTAACAAGTACAACTATACATGTAGCAGGCAGGTCATGTCAAAGTCATGTCATTTATACAATAGTAGCGATCAGTACCACCTGCTATTTTAATTACTCTCTTCCAGTGTCCCATACCACTGGCGGTTCATACTGAAGCCCGCACCCCAGTCGAACCCATCCGGACATGGCCTACGGGTACCATTATCCAAACGAGAGAGTAATCAAATAACAAATGTTCCCGATGTCACTATCGTGTATACTATTTTATTATGTTAATTGGAAACCCATGGTCGAGGAGTTCTTATCGGGTGGATGTATCCCGTGCATACCCGGGATCACGGCCTTAAACAGACCCCTGGCTGCTGAGACCAGGGCCAGCCCGCTAGAGCTGTAACATGTAACGGGAATCTCAATGAGCTAAAACAATAATCAGGAGCTCATGAGCTATAACAGACGGTAGCCAGCACTACCCCGTCCCCTGCAGTGGGACAAACAATGGATCCAAACATCACCCGATAAGATCTAATCAACCGTCAAGTCTCCCCCATACCCCAGTTAGCTTTATGATCTGTTATATCAAGTATACAATGTATCAAGAACAACCACTGTACATGATACGGTGAACATGATATCTGAACCTGAGCTCTGTTGATAGCGTAGAACAATATAACGGGAATCAGGAACAATATAACATGAACAAGATAACATGAACAATATACCGGGAACGGGAACAATAGATGTGGGCTTCCCACATATCGCATATTAACAGCTCGCATGTCCAGTAACAGGAATATCCGTATCATTAACAGGAAACGATCATATAACATGGATACGATAACATGGAACAATAATCTGTGTAACATGCACGGTGAGTCATATGATAATAAGTGAGAAACATTACATGCATGTGTATCTGTAATATGTACGTATGACATAAATGTATATGATGATCTTGCTAACATGAAATGCGATAGTCCGTGCAGTGATATGTCGAGAATCCATGTAACGAGGATAATAATACATGACATAACGGTATTTCGTGAAATAGTGCCGCTACGTATCGGTGGCTATGCCTACGAAATAACAAGTGTGTCGTGTCACTGTAACATGCACAGGTAATAACAGTGGTTAGTGTCTACTATCATGTACAGTGAACTACAGTATCCGTGTAATGATGATAACCGTAATATGACATGTGGTACTTATCCGTGTAATAGTGGGACATAGTTTGTGTAGCCATAATCCGTGTAACCTGCATAAACGGTATCTAGCATGTACGTCTAGTGACCGTGTAGTGTCATAGCCTACCGTGAATCAATATACATGTGACGATAGTTAGCTAACTATGAGTTACTGTGAGTTACTACATGAAGTAATAGTATCTACTAATATGATGACTTAATGGTCCGTGGTCAGTGGCAGTGCAGGTATGATATCTGTATCCGAGTTTTCTATGTCTGTATGTCTTGTTACTATAACGACCTCATCTTGAGTCAGGGAATACCTTACAATCGTCTAGGTTATTCCTAATTCTATGATCGTCCAATCATGACCAGTGAATAATTAATATTTAACGTCTTTTATCCATAATCATGGTATAGCAAGCAATGTAACTAAATATGATAAAATATAATTTATAAAAAGGAAACACTCACAAACTGGTCATGAGGAGGTAGCTCTCTTTTCCACGATCGCAACGGATCCAGAATCGCCCGAATCGGAGTCCGGATGTTCACGATATCGCTTATTGGGTCGAGTACCCCAAACGGGTCGGGTAATTACCCAAACCCAAAATCCATTGGGTTTCACCCAACTCAACAGAGCAACAGCACAGTAGCGTGCGCTACTGTGGTCGCCGCCCGCGCGCCTGCCGCCCGCGCGCCCGCCGCGCGCCGCCGCCCTCGCCGGCCGCGCGCGCCCTCGCCGGCGCCGCTGCTCCGCCAGTGCCGGCGTTGCTCCGGCGCTCAAGGCCGCCGGTGCCACGCAGAGAGGAGGAGAGAGAGGATTGGGGCTGGGCCGGCGGTGGCCCTGGCCGGCGCCGCCTCGCCGGCGGTCGCCCTGGCCGGCGCCGCCTCGCCGGCGGTCGCCCAGGCCGCGCCGCTTCGCCGGCGGTGGGCCGGGTGTCAAGCACAGAGAGAGAAGGAGAGAGTGAGTGAGAGAGAGAGAGAGAGAGAGAGGAGAGCCACGGGCTGGCGGCGGCCAGCCCGGCCTTGCCGGCGGCGGCTCCGCCGCCCGGCCGCGTTGATGCTCAGGGAACGGGAGAGTGTGTGCAGAAGAGAGAGAAAAATTGGGTTTTTGAAGAAGAGGGAGGCGGTGGATGAACAGTAAGGCGGTGGGAGAGAATTCGCTGGAAAGAGAAAGAAGGGAAAGAAAAAGGAAAGAAAAAGAAAATAAATAATTAAAATAGTATTATTTAATTTAGCCCAAATTTTGACTAGTCCCGAACGGTACCAAAAATTTACAGAAAATAGAGAATATTATTTTGAGATGTAATATGAAGACGGTTTGAAGAAATTCAATCCGGTTTACAAATTAAAAATCCCGAAATGTCTCGCCGATACGGGCGACACCGGTTTGGCCGGATTTTCGATAAATTCAGAAAAATCTCCGAAAATGCCCGAACGTAGCTCATATGATCCTAAGACATATGGTGAAAGCCGATTCACAAAATACAACTCCATTTGTGAAATAAAAATCGGAAGGTCGGTTATCGGTATCAGTCGATACCGACTACGGAGATTTTCCAAAATAATCCAGAAAAATTCCAGAAAATCCTGAAAAATCTCAAATATTAGAAAATGATTTTTAAAACTGAAATCGGCTCAAACGGACTACCACATAGGTCAAATCAATTTTTGTGCGTCGTATCGCGTACCGATACTGTGATACGTACATCGAGGATCAGGGGGTTACATTTCTCCCCACCTTACAAAAATTGCGTCATCGCAATTTCCATTCAGGTGTGAGAACAATATTTTCAAACCCAAAGCTTAAACATTACGGGTCCACGACACTTCCGCTGCGCACTCTGCTATTTATAAGGAACCCGGGATGGAGAAGTAAGGTAGTGAACTAATCTGAACGGATGGGAAGCAAGAAGATGAAACGAAAGTAAGGAGGAAATCAGATAGTCTAGGTGATAACTGTCAGCAAGGAATAGAAAATGGTCAAGGAATGAATTGTCACGGACATGGTATTCTTGTACTCGTCGCTAGAATCCCCCAATTCAGATCCAGATCAGTTAATCTGAACCTGATTGTACTGTTGGTAAGAGCCCGAGTATTGACCCAGGTGGTTACCCACACCAGGTGTGAACCTAAGCTCTGATACCACTCTGTAACGCCCCGATCCCAAGGATACGGAGACGTTATGGCGACGTACATACGCAAGGTGAAAACAACCTCACGCGTACGTTAAGCCTCAGTACAGTACAATACCTCCATATAGATCTGAGGTCCAGCATGAAAGCAGTACAAGAATACCTGCAGAAAGAGGTCAGCGATCATAACAGATATGAAAACAAGGATAAATAAGATAACAGAAATAAAGCACTAAAATACCTATGAATAGTCCTGATGCGGAATCTCCAATGTGACTCCAAGGCACTCTCTGAAGCTATGGTAACTCGGATCGCCAATCTGGGCATGCAAACCCAGGGTCGTCAGAAAGCGACCTAGTGAGTGGTAAAACTGAAGGAGGCAGTAATATATACTATAGTACTACAAGCATGATACTACTATAGATACGTGATGGTGTATACCATATAATAAGCAGTAGAAATATATCAACATATAAGCAGTAGGAACATGTAAACAGGTCATCTTTTATTACCATTATTATCTAACCGGTTATCATCAGGTCATGTCTCTAATCATATCCAGTTTATAGAATATATAATGTTATCTAGTGATGACGAGTGTACATGCTAGTGGTGCTGTGATAACAGTGAATATGCAGATGGGCATATGCTACCTAACCAGTATCCGGTGTAGTGCATAGATAGTAATGATGTATGCAAGATATACATAAAATAGACTATATGCACATATGCATGAATAGTATGCTACTACAGAGTGTAACATGTATTGGGTAAAGTAATAAATAGACGTGTAACATGATATCGGATAAATGATCAGGTACAACAAGAAGTACAACTATACAATAGAGAACATGTATCAGGTAAGGAACAGTAACAAGTACAACTATACATGTAGCAGGCAGGTCATGTCAAAGTCATGTCATTTATACAATAGTAGCGATCAGTACCACCTGCTATTTTAATTACTCTCTTCCAGTGTCCCATACCACTGGCGGTTCATACTGAAGCCCGCACCCCAGTCGAACCCATCCGGACATGGCCTACGGGTACCATTATCCAAACGAGAGAGTAATCAAATAACAAATGTTCCCGATGTCACTATCGTGTATACTATTTTATTATGTTAATTGGAAACCCATGGTCGAGGAGTTCTTATCGGGTGGATGTATCCCGTGCATACCCGGGATCACGGCCTTAAACAGACCCCTGGCTGCTGAGACCAGGGCTAGCCCGCTAGAGCTGTAACATGTAACGGGAATCTCAATGAGCTAAAACAATAATCAGGAGCTCATGAGCTATAACAGACGGTAGCCAGCACTACCCCGTCCCCTGCAGTGGGACAAACAATGGATCCAAACATCACCCGATAAGATCTAATCAACCGTCAAGTCTCCCCCATACCCCAGTTAGCTTTATGATCTGTTATATCAAGTATACAATGTATCAAGAACAACCACTGTACATGATACGGTGAACATGATATCTGAACCTGAGCTCTGTTGATAGCGTAGAACAATATAACGGGAATCAGGAACAATATAACATGAACAAGATAACATGAACAATATACCGGAACGGGAACAATAGATGTGGGCTTCCCACATATCGCATATCAACAGCTCGCATGTCCAGTAACAGGAATATCCGTATCATTAACAGGAAACGATCATATAACATGGATACGATAACATGGAACAATAATCTGTGTAACATGCACGGTGAGTCATATGATAATAAGTGAGAAACATTACATGCATGTGTATCTGTAATATGTACGTATGACATAAATGTATATGATGATCTTGCTAACATGAAATGCGATAGTCCGTGCAGTGATATGTCGAGAATCCATGTAACGAGGATAATAATACATGACATAACGGTATTTCGTGAAATAGTGCCGCTACGTATCGGTGGCTATGCCTACGAAATAACAAGTGTGTCGTGTCACTGTAACATGCACAGGTAATAACAGTGGTCAGTGTCTACTATCATGTACAGTGAACTACAGTATCCGTGTAATGATGATAACCGTAATATGACATGTGGTACTTATCCGTGTAATAGTGGGACATAGTTTGTGTAGCCATAATCCGTGTAACCTGCATAAACGGTATCTAGCATGTACGTCTAGTGACCGTATAGTGTCATAGCCTACCGTGAATCAATATACATGTGACGATAGTTAGCTAACTATGAGTTACTGTGAGTTACTACATGAAGTAATAGTATCTACTAATATGATGACTTAATGGTCCGTGGTCAGTGGCAGTGCAGGTATGATATCTGTATCCGAGTTTTCTATGTCTGTATGTCTTGTTACTATAACGACCTCATCTTGAGTCAGGGAATACCTTACAATCGTCTAGGTTATTCCTAATTCTATGATCGTCCAATCATGACCAGTGAATAATTAATATTTAACGTCTTTTATCTATAATCATGGTATAGCAAGCAATGTAACTAAATATGATAAAATATAATTTATAAAAAGGAAACACTCACAAACTGGGCATGAGGAGGTAGCTCTCTTTTCCACGATCGCAACGGATCCAGAATCGCCCGAATCGGAGTCCGGATGTTCCCGATATCGCTTATTGGGTCGAGTACCCCAAACGGGTCGGGTAATTACCCAAACCCAAAATCCATTGGGTTTTCACCCAACTCAACAGAGCAACAGCACAGTAGCGTGCGCTACTGTGGTCGCCGCCCGCGCGCCCGCCGCGCGCCGCCGCCCTCGCCGGCCGCGCGTGCGCCCTCGCCGGCGCCGCTGCTCCGCCGGTGCCGGCGTTGCTCCGGCGCTCAAGGCCGCCGGTGCCACGCAGAGAGGAGGAGAGAGAGGATTGGGGCTGGGCCGGCGGTGGCCCAGGCCGGCGCTGCCTCGCCGGCGGTCGCCCTGGCCGGCGCCGCCTCGCCGGCGGTGGGCCGGGTGTCAAGCACAGAGAGAGAAGGAGAGAGTGAGTGAGAGAGAGAGAGAGAGGAGAGCCACGGGCTGGCGGCGGCCAGCCCGGCCTTGCCGGCGGCGGCTCCGCCGCCCGGCCGCGTTGATGCTCAGGGAACGGGAGAGAGTGTGTGCAGAAGAGAGAGAAAAATTGGGTTTTTGAAGAAGAGGGAGGCGGTGGATGAACAGTAAGGCGGTGGGAGAGAATTCGCTGGAAAGAGGAAGAAGGGAAAGAAAAAGGAAAGAAAAAGAAAATAAATAATTAAAATAGTATTATTTAATTTAGCCCAAATTTTGACTAGTCCCGAACGGTACCAAAAATTTACAGAAAATAGAGAATATTATTTTGAGATCTAATATGAAGACGGTTTGAAGAAATTCAATCCGGTTTACAAATTAAAAATCCCGGAATGTCTCGCCGATACGGGCGATACCGGTTTGGCCGGATTTTCGATAAATTCAGAAAAATCCCGAAAATGCCCGAACGTAGCTCATATGATCCTAAGACATATGGTGAAAGCCGATTCGCAAAATACAACTCCATTTGTGAAATAAAAATCGGAAGGTCGGTTATGGGTATCAGTCGATACCGACTACGGAGATTTTCCAAAATAATCCAGAAAAATTCCAGAAAATCCTGAAAAATCTCAAATATTAAAAAATGATTTTTAAAACTGAAATCGGCTCAAACGGACTACCACATAGGTCAAATCAATTTTTGTGCGTCGTATCGCGTACCGATACTGTGATACGTACATCGAGGATCAGGGGGTTACATTTCTCCCCACCTTACAAAAATTGCGTCATCGCAATTTCCATTCAGGTGTGAGAACAATATTTCCAACCCCAAAGCTTAAACATTACGGGTCCACGACACTTCCGCTGCGCACTCTGCTATTTATAAGGAACCCGGGATGGAGAAGTAAGGTAGTGAACTAATCTGAACGGATGGGAAGCAAGAAGATGAAACGAAAGTAAGGAGGAAATCAGATAGTCTAGGTGATAACTGTCAGCAAGGAATAGAAAATGGTCAAGGAATGAATTGTCACGGACATGGTATTCTTGTACTCGTCGCTGGAATCCCCCAATTCAGATCCAGATCAGTTAATCTGAACCTGATTGTACTGTTGGTAAGAGCCCGAGTATTGACCCAGGTGGTTACCCACACCAGGTGTGAACCTAAGCTCTGATACCACTCTGTAACGCCCCGATCCCAAGGATACGGAGACGTTATGGCGACGTACATACGCAAGGTGAAAACAACCTCACGCGTACGTTAAGCCTCAGTACAGTACAATACCTCCATATAGATCTGAGGTCCAGCATGAAAGCAGTACAAGAATACCTACAGAAAGAGGTCAGCGATCATAACAGATATGAAAACAAGGATAAATAAGATAACAGAAATAAAGCACTAAAATACCTATGAATAGTCCTGATGCGGAATCTCCCATGTGACTCCAAGGCACTCTCTGAAGCTATGGTAACTCGGATCGCCAATCTGGGCATGCAAACCCAGGGTCGTCAGAAAGCGACCTAGTGAGTGGTAAAACTGAAGGAGGCAGTAATATATACTATAGTACTACAAGCATGATACTACTATAGATACGTGATGGTGTATACCATATAATAAGCAGTAGAAATATATCAACATATAAGCAGTAGGAACATGTAAACAGGTCATCTTTTATTACCATTATTATCTAACCGGTTATCATCAGGTCATGTCTCTAATCATATCCAGTTTATAGAATATATAATGTTATCTAGTGATGACGAGTGTACATGCTAGTGGTGCTGTGATAACAGTGAATATGCAGATGGGCATATGCTACCTAACCAGTATCCGGTGTAGTGCATAGATAGTAATGATGTATGCAAGATATACATAAAATAGACTATATGCACATATGCATGAATAGTATGCTACTACAGAAAGTGTAACATGTATTGGGTAAAGTAATAAATAGACGTGTAACATGATATCGGATAAATGATCAGGTACAACAAGAAGTACAACTATACAATAGAGAACATGTATCAGGTAAGGAACAGTAACAAGTACAACTATACATGTAGCAGGCAGGTCATGTCAAAGTCATGTCATTTATACAATAGTAGCGATCAGTACCACCTGCTATTTTAATTACTCTCTTCCAGTGTCCCATACCACTGGCGGTTCATACTGAAGCCCGCACCCCAGTCGAACCCATCCGGACATGGCCTACGGGTACCATTATCCAAACGAGAGAGTAATCAAATAACAAATGTTCCCGATGTCACTATCGTGTATACTATTTTATTATGTTAATTGGAAACCCATGGTCGAGGAGTTCTTATCGGGTGGATGTATCCCGTGCATACCCGGGATCACGGCCTTAAACAGACCCCTGGCTGCTGAGACCAGGGCCAGCCCGCTAGAGCTGTAACATGTAACGGGAATCTCAATGAGCTAAAACAATAATCAGGAGCTCATGAGCTGTAACAGACGGTAGCCAGCACTACCCCGTCCCCTGCAGTGGGACAAACAATGGATCCAAACATCACCCGATAAGATCTAATCAACCGTCAAGTCTCCCCCATACCCCAGTTAGCTTTATGATCTGTTATATCAAGTATACAATGTATCAAGAACAACCACTGTACATGATACGGTGAACATGATATCTGAACCTAAGCTCTGTTGATAGCGTAGAACAATATAATGGGAATCAGGAACAATATAACATGAACAAGATAACATGAACAATATACCGGGAACGGGAACAATAGATGTGGGCTTCCCACATATCGCATATCAACAGCTCGCATGTCCAGTAACAGGAATATCTGTATCATTAACAGGAAACGATCATATAACATGGATATGATAACATGGAACAATAATCTGTGTAACATGCACGGTGAGTCATATGATAATAAGTGAGAAACATTACATGCATGTGTATCTGTAATATGTACGTATGACATAAATGTATATGATGATCTTGCTAACATGAAATGCGATAGTCCGTGCAGTGATATATCGAGAATCCATGTAACGAGGATAATAATACATGACATAACGGTATTTCGTGAAATAGTGCCGCTACGTATCGGTGGCTATGCCTACGAAATAACAAGTGTGTCGTGTCACTGTAACATGCACAAGTAATAACAGTGGTCAGTGTCTACTATCATGTACAGTGAACTACAGTATCCGTGTAATGATGATAACCGTAATATGACATGTGGTACTTATCCGTGTAATAGTGGGACATAGTTTGTGTAGCCATAATCCGTGTAACCTGCATAAACGGTATCTAGCATGTACGTCTAGTGACCGTGTAGTGTCATAGCCTACCGTGAATCAATATACATGTGACGATAGTTAGCTAACTATGAGTTACTGTGAGTTACTACATGAAGTAATAGTATCTACTAATATGATGACTTAATGGTCCGTGGTCAGTGGCAGTACAGGTATGATATCTGTATCCGAGTTTTCTATGTCTGTATGTCTTGTTACTATAACGACCTCATCTTGAGTCAGGGAATACCTTACAATCGTCTAGGTTATTCCTAATTCTATGATCGTCCAATCATGACCAGTGAATAATTAATATTTAACGTCTTTTATCCATAATCATGGTATAGCAAGCAATGTAACTAAATATGATAAAATATAATTTATAAAAAGGAAACACTCACAAACTGGTCATGAGGAGGTAGCTCTCTTTTCCACGATCGCAACGGATCCAGAATCGCCCGAATCGGAGTCCGGATGTTCCCGATATCGCTTATTGGGTCGAGTACCCCAAACGGGTCGGGTAATTACCCAAACCCAAAATCCATTGGGTTTTCACCCAACTCAACAGAGCAACAGCACAGTAGCGTGCGCTACTGTGGTCGCCGCCCGCGCGCCTGCCGCCCGCGCGCCCGCCGCGCGCCGCCGCCCTCGCCGGCCGCGCGTGCGCCCTCGCCGGCGCCGCTGCTCCGCCGGTGCCGGCGTTGCTCCGGCGCTCAAGGCCTCCGGTGCCACGCAGAGAGGAGGAGAGAGAGGATTGGGGCTGGGCCGGCGGTGGCCCAGGCCGGCGCTGCCTCGCCGGCGGTCGCCCTGGCCGGCGCCGCCTCGCCGGCGGTTGCCCAGGCCGCGCCGCTTCGCCGGCGGTGGGCCGGGTGTCAAGCACAGAGAGAGAAGGAGAGAGTGAGTGAGAGAGAGAGAGAGAGAGAGGAGAGCCACGGGCTGGCGGCGGCCAGCCCGGCCTTGCCGGCGGCGGCTCCGCCGCCCGGCCGCGTTGATGCTCAGGGAACGGGAGAGAGTGTGTGCAGAAGAGAGAGAAAAATTGGGTTTTTGAAGAAGAGGGAGGCGGTGGATGAACAGTAAGGCGGTGGGAGAGAATTCGCTGGAAAGAGGAAGAAGGGAAAGAAAAAGGAAAGAAAAAGAAAATAAATAATTAAAATAGTATTATTTAATTTAGCCCAAATTTTGACTAGTCCCGAACGGTACCAAAAATTTACAGAAAATAGAGAATATTATTTTGAGATGTAATATGAAGACGGTTTGAAGAAATTCAATCCGGTTTGCAAATTAAAAATTCCGGAATGTCTCGCCGATACGGGCGACACTGGTTTGGCCGGATTTTCGATAAATTCAGAAAAATCCCCGAAAATGCCCGAACGTAGCTCATATGATCCTAAGACATATGGTGAAAGCCGATTCGCAAAATACAACTCCATTTGTGAAATAAAAATCGGAAGGTCGTTTATCAGTATCAGTCGATACCGACTACGGAGATTTTCCAAAATAATCCAGAAAAATTCCAGAAAATCTTGAAAAATCTCAAATATTAGAAAATGATTTTAAAACTGAAATCGGCTCAAACGGACTACCACATAGGTCAAATCAATTTTTGTACGTCGTATCGCGTACCGATACTGTGATACGTACATCGAGGATCAGGGGGTTACAACTGCCGATATGTGCAATATTGCTGTCAACAACCACGGACCTGTCGACAGACTGTCATGACCATGACTCTCGGAAAATCCCTATCCACAGTCGTATTTCAGTTGTCGACCGCAGCATGTCGACAGGCGTATGTTGGCAGTCGATAACTTGTTGATTTTGGCTCTGTTTTGGTCTGATCCAGTCTTGGTCTCCTACATAAATCTCTCCCTCTTTAAAATAACTCATCATTGAGTTCCAATCAAGATATAGCTACTTGGTAGGGTGATAGTCATAAAGGTCCGCCACATTAAATGTCTTAGACGTTACCATGTCGCTTGAAAGATTTACAACATAAGTATTATCACTGATCTTCTTTATTATCTTAAATGAGACATACTCCTTTTTCTTTGACTTGTTGTATTCTCGGCCGGAATCTTTTCTCTCCTCAAGTACATGTAATATCCCTAGTTGATAATGCGGTATTTGTAATTTTTTTCATATTTATTTGGTTTCACTTATTATTTTTATATTAAATATACAAATTATTTCGAAGTATTTAAACATTAATATGGCCTTATATATATATATATATATATATATATATATATATATATATATATATATATATATATATATAGCATTATTAGGTATTATTATTTTAATTACTAGCTAGCATTTTTCCCATTACTATTATTACTATTATTATTATAGTTGTTGTTATTATTATTAGTATTAGTATTGTTGTTATTAATCTTATTGTTATTATTATATTTTAGTATTATCATTATTGTCTATTTTTAGTGGTAGTATTGTTACTAAGTATTATTAGATAATATTCTTATTGTTGATATTATTATTTTTTTATTATTATTACTATCTCATTTTGATTATTATTATTTTTTATTGTTATTATTATTTCCATTATTATTGTTGTTGTTAGAATTATTATTTAATATTATTATTGGTATTTATTATTATTAGTGTTATTAATATTATTAACATTGTTATTATTATTGATGGTGTTACTAATTATGATTATTATTATTATTAGAAGTATCTTTTCTTATTCCCTAAACCCAAATTCGTTACCACCAGCAATACCTATACCCAATACCCAATAACCCTCTATCCATCATCTCCTTATATATATATATATATATATATATATATATATATATATATATATATATATATATATATATATATATATATATATATATATATATATATTACTCATTAACCCTAATCATAAACCTAATAATCCCCTCTTCTTCTCTCCCAACTCACAACCGTCTCAACCCACGGCCACGCATACCCTTCTTCCTTTACCCACAACCCCTAGCAACAACCTTAGCCCCATTTCTTGTCCTTCACCTTCTTCTTCTTCCTCCTCTGTTAGCTACCATCACCTGTCGTGCCCTTCCCTACGCTTGGCCTGCTGAGCTAACATATCCCCTCTACTGCAACCCATCATGGCCGGCATCACTCTCAACCTGCAACCACCCCTCCGCCATCACCAGCTCTTCTCCTTCCCCTCCACGCTGCCACCGACGCACCAGAGCCACTCCATGGCAGCCCCACATCTCCCCTTGCTGCTGGGCGCCCAACCGCCAACTCCCAGGCCAAACAGCAGCCCGTGCTCCCCTCCCTCCTCCATCTACACATCACCATCTTCTTCATGCCATGGTCGTGCCTCCCCCTCTCCCACGGAGCCCTGTGGCCTCTCGTCTCATCATCGGAACACTCCTCTCCTTCGGTAAGCCATCGACATCCTCCGCGAGCTCCGCAGTCGACTATCATGTTCACCCCAGGCCGCGAGTGTACCCTCTCTCCCTGTCTCTCTTTCTATGTTATAATGTGTAAGTGTGTTAATTTGTGTTTATGTGTGTGTGGTGCAATGTGGGAATGAGTGTATGTGTGTGTGTGTTAGTATTTAAATGTATGTATGTATGTTATGTGCGTGTGTTTTAAGTGAATGGTGTGTGCATTAATTCATGTATGTTGTATTTATGTGTGTGCATTGATGTATGCATGAGTGTGTGTATGTATTCAATATATGTGGTAATGTACATGTGCATGTGTGTTTAGGTGTGTGCGTGTATATATATGTATGTATGTATTAATGTGTATATGTATAGTTTGTGTATATGTGTGTGCGTGTATAGTTACGTGTACGTATGCGTGTATTGGTGAATGTGTGTACGGGTGTATATTGGTGCGTGTATATATATATATATATATATATATATATATATATATATATATATATATATATTTGTATTCGTGTATTTATGGGTGAGTGTGTGTTTCAGTTGCAACACCCGGACTCGCTCGTGCGATCCGAACTCGGTAACAAAAGATTCAGATTGATGTTCATTGTGCACCCGATAAGATGGCGATTCGAAGACTGGCGCATGAAATGATTCAGAGATCCATACCTATTCGTACGGTGAAGACCCGGTGGTGATTTGGACCCAAAACCACGTCATTTCATGTAACCCTCGATCCTTGATGTACGTATCACAATATCAGTACTCGATACAATGTATAAAGTTGATTTGGCCTTCCAATTAGTCAAATTGAGCCAGTTTCAATTTCAAATATTATTTTTCAATACTTGAAATTTTCAGAATTTTCTGAAATTTTTCTGAATTATTTTGAAAAATCTCCGAAATTGAAGTGTCCACCGATTCTGATAACCGACTGTAGAATTTTTAATTCACAACCAGGGTTGAATTTCAAGAATCTATTTTCAAATTATTATTTAAAATCATATTTTATATTTTAGTTTATTTTTGGAGACTTTTCTGAATTTATCAAAAATCTGGCCAAACCGGTGTCGACGGGTATCAGTGAAACATTCCAGGATCTTTAGTTTGCAAACCGAACTAAATTTTTTAAATCTGACTTCACATTGTTCCTCCGTATAATATTCTTTATATAAAAATTTTGGAAACCGTTTTATACGTATCAACTTTTTACCCAATTTAAATAATATTAAATAATTATTTTCAATTCATTTCTTTCTCTCCAATCTTCTTCATTTCTTCTTCACCAAGCCGGCCGACCATCGCACCGACTCAACCACTGATTTCCCCCTTTATTCCTCTATAATCTCCTTCTTAATTTCTATCAATACACTTCATTATTATTTCCTTACTCTTTAGTTCTCATTTCCCCTCTTCAATCACTCCCTCTCTCTCTCTCTCTCTCTCTCTCTCTCTCTCTCTCTCTTTCATTTTCTTCTTCCCAAATACTCAAACCCATGCAGCCCTCTTCACCTTCGGCCTGTCCACCACTGCCGGCCATCCTCCATGGGGCCACTATCTTCGGCCAACCACCACTCCCCTCCACTCTCTCTTTCTCCAATTTTCCCATCTTCTTCTTCAATGTACCTTCCTCACCTCTCAACCATTACCACCCATCATCTCCTCCACCATCAAATTCTTCACCATCACCTTAATTCCACCACCATCTCCACCATAAACACCACCACGACAACCACCCAATACTCCAACTTCAGAAATTAACCACCAAAACTCCACTACCATCATCAATTCTTCAACACCATCTTCATCAACATCACCACCACACATCTTCATCCTTGCTCTCTCTCCTCTGCCGTTCCAAGGCCCAGCACCGCCGGCCTTCTCGCCGCACCACTGGCCGGCCAGAGTGGCTAGCCACCTTATGCACCTCCTCTCTCTTTCCTTCTTTCTTCCTTTCTCTTTTCTTTTCTCTCTCTTTTTCTTTTCTCTGTTCTTTCCTCTGCCTCTTCTCTCTCTCTCTCTCTCTCTCTCTCTCTCTCTCTCTCTCGATGGATCTGAATCTCTTAACTCATAAAGTCAAACCCGTTAACTCATTAACCCATCACTTAAGTTATGAGTTTGGGTTGCGGATCTAAACCCGACCTGTTAAGAGCCCAAGCCCGCTTTTAAACCCATGAAGGTAATGTTTACATAAAACCCCCTATGGAATAAATATATTTTATTTTAATCCTATAAATTACATATTTAACCATTTTGCTATGATTTTAACGTTCGGCCGATATTTGGAGCATCTGGTATCCAATCTGGACGATTTTCGAACCGTTGCGATCGCAGGAAGATGAGCTACGTCCTTGTACTACCAATGTGAGTGTTTTTCTATTATAAATTATATTTTATCGTATTTAATGAAATTAATTGATTGCTTTATTTCATAAATCTTGATTATCAGAAAATTATTATAAATATTTAATAAAATGTAATTATTGATAAATCATTATAATTAGAATATGCATGATAGTTATTTGAATATAATTGATAAAATGATAATTTATTTTATTTCTTGATTTAATATAAAATACAGATGGATTAGCTATATATTGGTAATAAATAATTATTGGATTATTGATAAAGACATTCTAAAATACTAAATTAATAACCATTAAAATGGTTGTGAAGAGATTGAAAATATAAACTTATATAATTCATTTGTGATATCGATCATAGTGATAATAATGAAATCATCATGTTTATATATCTTCTAATACATGTTCCTGTAACATCTATCACACCGACTACTGTCATTTCTGTAGGATCACCTAGAGGGGGGTGAATAGGTGATGGCTAATCTAATGGTCACTAAATGCTAAATAATGCGGAATTAAAAACTAATATGACCTAAATTAAACTCTTAAACTAAACACCACGTATAACACAAGAGTGTAGCCGAATTCCCCGTGAAGGGCTCTGGACTAACTCCTCTAGATTCCCCTAGATAAGGGTTGAGGTGCCGCGTTGGCTCTCTTGGTTAAATACAAGTGTTAGCAAACAAACCCAAGTAAGTATAACAATTAAGCACACAAGTATATTATGCATGTAAAGATAAACACAATAGAAGCATGCAAGATATAAACAAGAGACAAAGAGAGAGAGAGAGAGAGTGAGCAATCGCAAACACAAGGGATTTGTTTCGAGGTTCGAGCACACTTGCTCTACATCCCCGCCTTCGACACACGAAGGATTTCCACTATAATCGATCCCACTGGACACTCGGTGCCACAACACCTACAACTCTCGGACTCCCTAGTCCGTACACAACGCAAGCCTCACAAGCTCGCCGAGGCCGCACCTCAAACCAAGAGTTCACACACGAACTCTAAACCACCGCGAACACACTTGTCCGCCTCCTCAAAGTACAAGAAATGATCTCTTGGTGATCTAAACACTTTGATCACCAATAAACACTCTCACAACAAAACCCTATAGGTAGATATAGCAATGGATAGCTCAAGTGTTTGTGTGAGAAAAACTAGGAAAGAGATGGTGGAGGAAAACTCAAGAAAAATCTCTTTTGATCACTCTTGATAAAAACTCTCTTTTGATTTGAAAATGAAGCTCTAAAACTTGTGGATATAACCATTGAAATATGTTGGAAAAACTAGCCTAAAACTCTTCTTGAAATCTTAGAGAAAACAGCCCCCAAATGGCCCAATTTATAGGGCTCCAAAAACTAGCCGTTGGAGGCTTGACAGAACTGTCGGTCGACCGTCCGGTCGACCGGCCAACGGTCATATTTCAGACCGTTGAGCCATCGGTCGACTGGTCGGTCGACCGAGGCCAGGATACAGAGAGCAAGTCTCTCTTTCCGGTCGACCGGTCGGTCGACCGGGGCCTTTCCAGAGAGCAGAGCTCTCTGGACACTCGACCGGGTCGGTCGACTGACCCTCCTGCCAGACTGGGCGTGCACGTCTGTGCACGTCGGTCAACCGGCTGAAGCCAGGATAGAACTGTTAAGGGATTTAAAACTAGGTCTTTTTGATTTAAATAAAATCCCATAAAATCATAGAAAATCTACAAAAATAGTTTTATCAATATAATTTGATAACAAACATGCTTGCACAAATTCAAGACATGTTATAAATGATTTGGACTATTTTTGTATTATGAAAAAATTGGCTCAAATGAAAAATAGTATTTTCCAAAACTTGATTTTTCAAAACTTCTCCAAATACAAAAAAAAGATATTTAAACTCATTTGAAGCATAGAGTGTATGGATATGATCCACTACACAAACATGGTGAAATATCTATGTTTATGACATTAAGCTCTAAAATTGGTTTTGGTTAAAAAGGTTTGGTTAAAAACATGTAAACTTTGAATACCAAAAACCAAACCGGTATTTTTATAAAAGAAAATTCTTTATAAAAACAAACTAAAATAAGAGTGTGTGTGTGTGTGTGTATATTACTTGAGCAATCCACCAACTATTCTATCCTTTACATTTTATCTAAAAACAAATCTTATAAAAACAAACCTAGACACAAGTCTTGATCATGAAGGTCTTCACTTGAAGTCTTCTCATCAACTTTGACTTGGTCCAAACACGATCCAAAAACTCTTTGGATCACATCGTGCTAGCTCCAAAACTAGACTTCAAATCCTTTGTTGAAGCTACGCACCTACTAAGATCTTGATCATAAATCTGTCACTAATTAAACACAAGATCATTAGTACTATAACTACATGAGTTGATCATCATCAAAACTAGAGTGATGGGCCTTCGGGCCAACAATCTCCCCCTTTTTGATGATGACAAAACTCATGAAGTTATATATGCATGGATTAAAGTAAAGCTTCAAAGAAGCTCCCCCTTAACTCATGCATCACAAATAAATAATAAATATGCAATGTATGCTCATAAACATGTATGAAGGAGTAAACATGCTAATCAAGCATAAAATAAAATCATAAAATCTTTTTCTCCTATTTGCAAAACAAAACATATATGCATAAACACAAATACTACTCCCCCTTAAGTAAGGAAAACATGTACTTCTCCCCCTTAAGCAATGAAAACATGCATATATCTCAAATACTTCTCCCCTTTTTTGTCAATCATCAACAAAGGGGTTAAAGTAAAAACAAAATCAAATAAATTTTTCTCCCCTTTTTTGTCCGAAACAAGGAACCAATGAAGGGGTAAACATAAATCAATTAATAAAGGATTATATGCGATATACATTCATGAAGAGGAAGACGCTAAGTTAGCTTCCCTACACATATGCATTACATGAAGAAGGGATGACAAGCCCCAATTCACATAACACATATTATATAATGCATAAGAGGAGATGTGAAGCTCCCCCTACACACGTGTATCACATAAAGAAGAGTTGTCAAGCTCCTCAATATAAGATACACTCAACATGAATCTATATGTAGAAGAGATGTTAAGCTCTCCTTGCATATAGGCAATACAAATCAAAAATATTTGCAATTTTCTAAAAAAAATTTTATTTTCTTACCATAAACCACTTTGTGCTTTAAACATGTAAAACATTTTAACTCAAGCACAAATAACTCATATATATGTATGAAAAATGAGTATACAAATTGAAATTGATACATACATATATAAGAAAACAAAATATGAGTATATACAAAAATAGAGTCAAATTGATACAAATTGAAATGATTCAATGATACCAATTGAAACAATAATAGGATCATATGTATAACTCATAAAACATTGAAGAATAAATAACTAGTTAAATTAATTTTTGAAAAACTAGTTAAAGATCCTTCAAAAACATGAAACCAAATCATATGTATTTCATGATGCATACTAAATACACAAGAGTTGACACTCAATCGATTAAGCTCATAAAAGTGTTCATGAACCAAAGTCATGACAAACAAATGAAGTGTGAGTGTTCAATAATCATGTAAATAGCATTTTCATGAAAATATTCATTTAGGCTCTAAAAGAACATGAATCTTTTATTTTTATCAATACAAAACATAAAAATTCATTTTTCATTAAAAAATAAAACAAACTTCTAGGTATATGTATGATTTATTTAATCTAACAATATGCATACATATCCAAAAATAAAAGAGTCTATTAAAGGTATGTGCATGAAGGCGAAAGACTCACGGGTATACATGTATATTTATTAGATTTGAATAAAAATTACATATACATGAAGTAAAACATGAAAATTGACAAAACAAGTATAAATGAAAGAATCATCAAAACTAGGCTATATATATGCATATAGTGGGTACAAATGAGCATGAAGTGCAAACATATATGAATCAATTTGTTGCTCACTACTTGTACATGTATAAATACAAGTTTTGATAAAAACTACATTTAAACTAGTTTACCACATGAAGCACAAAAACAAACATGAACATGCTAAAGATATGATATATGTACAAGCATGTAAATAAATAAACTAGGAGTTTAGAGATAGTTACCAAACCATAAGAACTATACTCCAAATCTCTAAACATGGTGGTTGTCCCACCAAAACTCCTTGATAGCGGTGCATCAAATATGTGTCCATTGAGTCCATGTGCAACCACCACCAAGGTACCAAATCTCTCACGTCGTGTGAGAGCCCTCACCTACATCAAAAACACAAGGTGGGGGTTTTGGTACCCATTTTCTTTGGGTCCTTGGGGGTTAGTCTTATAAGGAACCCAAAAATTTTTCTTAGAAAAATTAAAATGATGCAACTTGTCAAAACAAAACTTTGCTAAATGGACTTTGCGGCCACAATGTGTACACTTGTACACCTTAGGTTGCTTATGTGTATGTGTATGATCATGACGTGCAACATAAGCATATGCATGATGATGTGCATGAATATGTGGAGTTTGTTTCTTTGAAAACAAGACTCCAATCTCTTATGGTTAAATGCACATGAGCTCAAAGTAGAGCTCAAACAATCAATTTTCTTTTTCAAAAATTTAACTTCATTTTGATCAATAGAAGTGGTGGCATGTAAAGCATGATCAAAAGTCTTTTTCTTTTAGAAACTTTTTCTTTTTCATTATAAAAAATTTTTCTTTTCAAAGTAGTGTTTTCATTAAAAGCGACTTCCTTTTGTTTTTCCACCAAAATAATTTGTTTTTCAAACTAGTGTTTCCTTCACAAAGATCATTTAATTTGGACATTAAGGAAACATTTTAATTTTTCAAATCATCATTTTCTTTTTCTAAACATGCAATTTTATTTTTAAAAGAATCATTTTTATTAAGCATGCAATCAAAATTCTTTTTCAAATTTCTATTATCTTTTCTAAGCATGTCATATTTCTCTAATAGTTGTTGACAAAATGAAGCAAGTTCATCATATGACATGTCATTTTCATTTACCTCGGATTCGGTAGTTACCTCAAGGGGTTATCCCCTTGGACCATATAGCACTTGTTGGAGACGTCACTTCCAACATCCGAATCGCTCCCCGCATAATTAGATCTTTTTCGCCAAGGGAGATGAGGGTGTTCCATTCTACAAAAGCCGAATCAATTTAGAAACCCTAGATAAATAATCATCATTTAGGGTTGATTTTATAGCATGAAGGGCTTTTGCATTAGCCTCAAAATTATTGCCATTTAAACAATATGAATTTTTAGTGATGGCAAGATAAACATGAATGCCTAGGGCCTTGAGGTACAAAGACATCTTAACCTTCCAAATTTGGATGTTAAGAATGTCAAATAAGGATGGTGACATGAAGTCCATGGTGTTTGTAAAAAAATAGTGATTAACCTAAAATGAGGATCTTTAACTCTAGGTTGTAAGACCCAAATTCAGAGCACTTGGCTCTGATACCAATTATAGAATCACCTAGAGGGGGGTGAATAGGTGATGGCTAATCTAATGGTCACTAAATGCCAAATAATGCGGAATTAAAAACTAATATGACCTAAATTAAACTCTTAAACTAAACACCACGTATAACACAAGAGTGTAGCCGAATTCCCCGTGAAGGGCTCAGGACTAACTCCTCTAGATTCCCCTAGATAAGGGTTGAGGTGCAGTGTTGGCTCTCTTGGTTAAATACAAGTGTTAGCAAACAAACCCAAACAAGTATAATAATTAAGCACACAAGTATATTATGCATGTAAAGATAAACACAATAGAAGCATGAAAGATATAAACAAGAGACAAAGAGAAAGAGAGAGAGAGAGAGAGCAATCGCAAACACAAGGGATTTGTTTCGAGGTTCGAGCACACTTGCTCTACATCCCCGCCTTCGACACACGAAGGATTTCCACTATAATCGATCCCACCGGATCACTCGGTGCCGCAACACCTACAACTCTCGGACTCCTAGTCCGTACACACCGCAAGCCCCACAAGCTCTTCGAGGCCGCACCTCAAACCAAGAGTTCACACACGAACTCTAAACTACCGCGAACACACTTGTCCGCCTCCTCAAAGTACAAGAAATGATCTCTTGGTGATCTAAACACTTTGATTACCAATAAACACTCTCACAACAAAACCCTATAGGTAGATATAGCAATGAATAGCTCAAGTGTTTGTGTGAGAAAAACTAGGAAAGAGATGGTGGAGGAAAACTCAAGAAAAATCTCTTTTGATCACTCTTGATAAAAACTCTCTTTTGATTTGGAAATGAAGCTCTAAAACTTGTGGATATAACCACTGAAATATGTGGGAAAAACTAGCCCAAAACTCTTCTTGAAATCTTAGAGAAAACAGCCCCCAAATAGCCCAATTTATAGGGCTCCAAAAACTAGCCGTTGGAGGCCTGACAGAACTGTCGGTTGACCGTCCGGTCGACCGGCCAACGGTCATATTTCAGACCGTTGAGCCATCGGTCGACCGGTCAGTCGACCGAGGCCAGGATACAGAGAGCAAGTCTCTCTATCCGGTCGACCGGTCGGTCGACCGGGGCCTTTCCAGAGAGCAGAGAGCTCTGGACGGTCGACCGGGTCGGTCGACGGCCCTCCTGCCAGACTGGGCGTGCACGTCTGTGCACGTCGGTCGACCGAGCCATCTCTCTTTCTCCAATTTTCCCATCTTCTTCTTCAATGTACCTTTCCTCACCTCTCAACCATTACCACCCATCATCTCCTCCACCATCAAATTCTTCACCATCACCTTAATTCCACCACCATCTCCACCATAAACACCACCACGACAACCACCCAATACTCCAACTTCAGAAATTAACCACCAAAACTCCACTACCATCATCAATTCTTCAACACCATCTTCATCAACATCACCACCACACATCTTCATCCTTGTTCTCTCTCCTCTGCCGTTCCAAGGCCCAGCACCGCCGGCCTTCTCGTCGCACCACTGGCCGGCCAGCGTGGCTAGCCACCTTATGCACCTCCTCTCTCTTCCCTTCTTCTTCCTTTCTCTTTTCTTTTCTCTCTCTTTTTCTTTTCTCTGTTTCTTTCCTCTGCCTCTTCTCTCTCTCTCTCTCTCTCTCTCTCTCTCTCTCTCTTGATGGGTCTGAATCTCTTAACTCATAAACTCAAACCCGTTAAGTCATTAATCCATCACTTAACTTATGAGTTTGGGTTGCGGATCTAAACCCGACCTGTTAAGAGCCCAAGCCCGCTTTTAAACCCATGAAGGTAATGTTTACATAAAACCCCCTATGGAATAAATATATTTTATTTTAATCCTATAAATTACATATTTAACCATTTTGCTATGATTTTTACGTTCGGCCGATATTTGGAGCATCCGGTATCCAATCTGGGCGATTTTCGAACCGCTGCGATCGCAGGAAGATGAGCTACGTCCTTGTACTACCTATGTGAGTATTTTTTTATTATAAAATTATATTTTATCGTATTTAATGAAATTAATTGATTGCTTTATTTCATAAATCTTGATTATCAGAAAATTATTATAAATATTATTTAATAAAATGTAATTATTGATAAATCACTATAATTAGAATATGCATGATAGTTATTTGAATATAATTGATAAAATGATAATTTATTTTATTTCTTGATTTAATATAAAATACAGATGGATCAGCTATATATTGGTAATAAATAATTATTGAATTATTGATAAAGACATTCTAAAATACTAAATTAATAACCATTAAAATGGTTGTGAAGAGATTGAAAATATAAACTTATATAATTCATTTGTGATATCGATCATAGTGATAATAATGAAATCATCATGTTTATATATCTTCTAATACATGTTCCTGTAACATCTATCACACCGACTACTGTCATTTCTGTAGGATCACCTAGAGGGGGGTGAATAGGTGATGGCTAATCTAATGGTCACTAAATACCAAATAATACGGAATTAAAAACTAATATGACCTAAATTAAACTCTTAAACTAAACACCACGTATAACACAAGAGTGTAGCCGAATCCCCGTGAAGGGCTCTGGACTAACTCCTCTAGATTCCCCTAGATAAGGGTTGAGGTGCCGCGTTGGCTCTCTTGGTTAAATACAAGTGTTAGCAAACAAATCCAAGCAAATATAACAATTAAGCACACAAGTATATTATGCATATAAAGATAAAAACAATAGAAGCATGCAAGATATAAACAAGAGACAGAGAGAGTGAGCAATCACAAACACAAGGGATTTGTTTCGAGGTTCGAGCACACTTGCTCTACATCCCCGCCTTTGACACACGAAGGATTTCCATTATAATTGATCCCACCGGATCACTCGGTGCCGCAACACCTACAACTCTCGGACTCCCTAGTCCGTACACACCGCGAGCCCCACAAGCTCGCCGAGGCCGCACCTCAAACCAAGAGTTCACACACGAACTCTAAACCACCGCGAACACACTTGTCCGCCTCCTCAGAGTACAAGAAATGATCTCTTGGTAATCTAAACACTTTGATTACCAATAAACACTCTCACAACAAAACCCTATAGGTAGATATAGCAATGGATAGCTCAAGTGTTTGTGTGAGAAAAACTAGGAAAGAGATGGTGGAGGAAAACTCAAGAAAAATCTCTTTTGATTACTCTTGATAAAAACTCTCTTTTGATTTAGAAATGAAGCTCTAAAACTTATGGATATAACCACTGAAATATCTGGGAAAAACTAGCCCAAAACTCTTCTTGAAATCTTAGAGAAAACAGCCCCCAAATGGCCCAATTTATTGGGCTCCAAAAACTAGCCGTTGGAGGCCTGACAAAACTGTCGGTCGACCGTCCGATCGACCGGCCAACGGTCATATTTCAGACCGTTGAGCCATTGGTCGACCGGTCGGTCGACCGAGGCCAGGATACAGAGAGCAAGTCTCTCTATCCGGTCGACCGGTCGGTCGACCGGGGCCTTTCCAGAGAGCAGAGCTCTCTGGACGGTCGACCGGCCCTCCTGCCAGACTGGGCGCACGTCTGTGCACGTCGGTCGACCGCTCGGTCGACCGCCTTCAGGCTTCGGTCGACCGGTCGGTCGACCGGCTGAAGCCAGGACAGAACTGTTAAGGGATTTAAAACTAGGTCTTTTTGATTTAAATAAAATCCCATAAAATCATAAAAAATCTACAAAAATAGTTTTACCAATATACTTTGATAAAAAACATGCTTGCACAAAATCAAGGCATGTTATAAATGATTTGGACTATTTTTGTAATATGAAAAAATTGGCTCAAATGAAAAACAGTATTTTCTAAAACTTGATTTTTCAAAACTTCTCCAAATACAAAAACAAGATATTTAAACTCATTTGAAGCATAGAGTGTATGGATATGATCCACTATACAAACATGGTGAAATATCTATCTTTTTGATATTAAGCTCTAAAATTGGTTTTAGTTAAAAAACATGTAAACTTTGAATACCAAAAATCAAACCGGTATTTTTCTAAAAGAAAATTCTTTTATAAAAACAAACTAAAACAAGAGTGTGTGTGTATATGATACTTGAGCAATCCACCAACTATTCTATCCTTTACATTTTATCTAAAAATAAATCTTATAAAAACAAATCTAAACACAAGTCTTGATCATGAAGGTCTTCACTTGAAGTCTTCTCATCAACTTTGACTTGGTCTAAACACGATCCAAAAGCTCTTTGGATCACACCGTGCTAGCTCCAAAACTAGACTTCAAATCCTTTGTTGAAGCTACGCACCTACTAAGATCTTGATCATAAATTTGTCACTAATTAAACACAAGATCATTAGTACTATAACTACATGAGTTGATCATCATCAAAACTAGAGTGATGGGCCTTCGGGTCAACAATTTCATGTACATTTATCACCGTTACATAGATATTGTTACACGTTATTTTCACGTACCACAGATACACGGATATTCTACTACACTAGACACTGTCACTGTTACATGATTACTCTATTATATCGCACACTGTTATTTCATGTACCTATATACTCGTTACACAAATCCTGCGTTACATTGGATATTATTATTTTATTCGTATATCACTGTTATATGGATTCACCCATATACATGCTTTGATTATTCATGTATTCCTATTTCATGGATAATTGCTCATTTCATATGGCATAATGAATACAATACATGACTGTATCCCGTAATCCTGATATTAATATGATATTTCTGTTACTAAATATGTGAGTTGTTGATATGTGATGTGTGATACTAAGTGCCACGTGGATTTAAGCCATGGGGTCCACCTCTACAATCCCACATCTCTTGTTTCTCGTTTATCGTTATCTTGTTTCATGCTATCAACAGAGCTCATATCCGGTTATTGTATTACATGTACCATACATCATTCTTATTCCTCATATACTGTGTAGTTCAAATATAATAAACATAACCTGGGGATGGGAGGGGCTTGACGATTGACTAGACCTTATCGGGTGGATCGTCTTGGATCCATATTTATCCCACTGCAGGGGACGTGGTAATGCTGACCACCGCCTGTATTGTATATAGCTCATTGAGCTCTTGTTTCTTGCTCCTGCCCTAGTGGGTAGCCCTAGTCTCAGCAATCAGGGGTTTGTTTAATATTGTGATCCCGGGTATGCATGGGATATACCCATCCGATTAGAGCTCCTTGACCATTGAGTTTCCAATTAACATAACAAAACAGTATAAATAATAGTGACGTCGGGAACGTTTTTATTTGATCACTCTCTCGTTCGGATCATGGTACCTGTATACCATGTTCAGATGGGTTCGACCGGAGTGCGAGCTCTGGTATGAACTTCCAGTATTATGGGATACTGGAAGAGATTGATTAAAATACCTGATGTTAAAGATTATTATTATTGTATAAATAATATGACTTGCCCGATACATGTATATTACTGTTCAGTTATACTTGTCACTATTCTTGATATTTTATCCATTATCTTGTCACATGTATATCTTATTACACTTTCTTAGACTTGTTATACTTCATGTGGTGACACACTAGTCATGTACACGTATACTTTGCATTCTATATATTCTGTTTCATATATACCTTGTAGACATTATAACGGTATCATCATAACACCATAGTATAGTTATTCCGCATACTTCATATCTACATGTTCATGTTCATATTCATAATGACACCATTATGCTACTGTTATTATTAGATAAATAAGAAATACAAAGTAATTAAAACTTGCTACATGTTACTTATACACTGATGTAATCAGGAATACTTAATAATGTATCACATTACACATATTGAGAATAATATATAAATGGTATAACTCTATTAACTGTAGTAACGTAATTCCCTAAAGTGACTTACCTATTATTTTGGTAGCACAGCTCGGACACATAACAGTAATGATATAAAATTGGATACTATTATGATAATGATACTGTTATAGCATGCCAAGTATTGATGATGTTAAAATATGACACTTGTATATTTCTCCCAATTGTTATTATCATTATATTGTATCACTGGCATTTAAGCATGTATTATATATTATTATTGTGATAGTGTTATATCACTACTTACTTTATTTTTTTACTTACTAGGTCGCTTTCTGACGATCCTGAGTTTGCATGCCCAGGTTGGAGATCCGAGATATCGTAGTATCAAATATTTCACGGGATACACAGATAAGAGACTCGTCACCTATACTATTCATAGGTATTTTTTTATTATTTTGTTAGTACTTTCATTTATCTTTCTGTTTTCATATCTATCATGATCACTAACCCCTTTCGCAGGTATTCTTGTACTTATTTAATGCTGAAATTATTATTGTGTATTTTGTATTTATTCTCTGTACTGAGTCTTAGAGTACGCATGTGAGGGTATTTACGCCCTGCGTATGTACGTCATCGTAATGCTCCTGTATCCGCAAGATCGGAGCGTTACATTTCATGTGAGTGTTTACTTTTGCGTTATTACTATTTACCGTTATCAGTGAATGTTTTATCTGTCTTCATTAGATTATATTTCTATTTAATTTATTACTGTGTTCAGATATTGCTTGTACATGTAAATTACTGTTCATGATCATGCTCACTTAGATAATATCTCTATCGGAGTAGTAGTATTTTGAGACTGAAATGTATTCGATAGATTGTTGACCTGATATTGAGTTAGTTAATCAGTAGTTGATACCTGAACTTATTAATGGATGTAGTAGGAGTAAGCTTGGCTTGTGATTGGGACAGATCGAACTAATAAAATAGTAAATCTTAAAGATGTATAGCAGATTACTAGACTGGTATTGTCATACTGGGAGAGATGATTTAGAGATACTATAGATGATGGATTGGACATAATCTTGACATATTAGATTAGATATATAGATTCAATATACTATCATTGAGATGTTTTATGTTTTTATCATTTCATGTGAAGATGTTTACCATTTTAACCTGGATCTGGTCATTATGATTGCTAGACTGAGTATTGATTGATCTTCAGTTTAATTGGCTTATGATTGTAGCTAAAAGTTTATATTTTATGTAAATTGATTATTAGAGTTGATCCTTCTTTGTTGGAGATAAACCAGATGAAAAGTTAATTAGATATCGATGATTGATTAAATAAGAGATTCCTTATTAAAAGAATGAAATCTTGGACTTGAACTTATCAATAGACTTGACTGGATTGGAGTTAACTTGGAGGTTGAGAAATAGGCGTTGATTGGGTTGACCTGACCTGATGGATTTTAGATATATATACTTAATATGTTACTTGAGTTTTGGGATCTCATGATTGACCTTGATAGAAATGAGAGTGTGTGATGATCTTGATTGAATTGGAGTGTGGGGATTTGATTAGATATGTAAGAATATGTAGTTATTTCAGTTATTGAGATTCAGATATATTGGTGATTTAGAGGATTAGAGTATATTGGTAGCGATGAGAGAACTGATTATTGATTCATTGAGATGGTGGTTACTATATCAGATATATTGACTTGGATTCAATGTTTGATGTTCACAGTGATTGTTATTGAGATTATGAGTTGATGAATCACACTGATATCTCTTTAATACAGAGGGATGAGGTTTTGATTGATTCTAAAAGGGACTATATTGTAAGGAATCAGTATCTAGACCTGTTACTAGTATTATTTCATGTTACTGAAAATTACTGAGAAAGTAATGTTAGACTATAACACCATGTACATCCCTATTGTTCATCATATACACGGTTACTGATACTGTCTACTATTCTTATTATTGTTCACCGTGTATACGATTATTGTTTACTGATATACTGTACTGATACTGCCACGGTATGGTCCCAGTATTCTAAGTAACATGAATATTAATTATTACAACTGAATTAAATAATAATATAAATGAACAACTTAAACTGAGATTGGAAAATTTGACAGAGGAGACAATGCTTGTTTTTAGGTGGACCTAGAATACAGGTTGTGCAGCCGACATACGGTTTCACTGTAGCGTTTCGGGGGATGAATGACATCCCGTCTATTTACTGCTCCACTATTTTCAGAGTAAGTACTGTTACTGTTACTGTAGTACCTGGCGGTATGCTGGTTCAGCGCCAGGCGTCTGGGCCGTGGTCCTGGGTATGTACGTGACCCACCTAAAGCATGAACAATGTCTCTCCTATCAGTTTCAATAACATAGGTCTTCAATTGGCACGCGTGGTAGGCGTAGTACGTGATGCCTCTACCACATGTGACAATTGATGTTCACTGACATAATAAATAATAATGAACTGTCTATAATGTACTGTGACTGATTATGTTTGCCTGATACATGTATGCTATGTAGAACACCCGATGATACACATGACCTGATTGTACACCTGACTCTAGTACTGACTGCCTTTATTACTGTTCATATATCTTATTGCGTTCTTGATGATCTGATTGCTTTATTATATTGTAATTCATCACATTATATGCACATGCACCTTTCCTTTTATTTTTACACACTTATTGGGAGTTCGGACTCCCTGGATTTGCTTATCCAGGTCTATGGTTATTTTATTACGGATCAGGTATTTGGAGAGGATCACACGTCTTACGAGGAACCAAGAGTTTTCTCTATTTGATTATCAGTACTCTTGCCTATCCTTTATCCCTGGATTTCTTATTCTCTATATATCACCTTCAGTTGTCATTCTATTCCTTTATTCATCTGTTATCATGTGTGGACATTTATATGTATTGTTGCAGTGTGATCATATTATCTTAGTTGATCTATATAACTTGTTCGGGTTACTTTAGGCTTAGCGTGTATACGTGAGGTATTCTCCTCACGTGTATACGTGAAGTATTCTCCTCGCGTATATACGTCGTCGACTCTCGTCGCGACTCCGATTCCATGTATTTTGGGAAGCGGGGCGTAACTGTACACCATCATCATATCCTCTTCCTTGAAGAGTTTTTCTTTTCTCTTCTTTTCAACTACTGTCTTATACTTCTTATTGCATTTCTCAATCTTCAATCGAATCTCCTCTTGTACATCCGTTGAACCGTGAACTGTGCTATCATATGCAAACTCTGCTTAGGGTAAAGTTTGTTCCCAATGCCTTGGTTTGTCTCCATATATGCTCCATAACAAGTTGCTTAAGGTGTGGTTGATAACTTTCCTTTGTTCATTGGTTGAGGATGTGTTGCACTGCTATACTTCAATGATGTATCAATTGTATGCCATAAGATAGTCCAAAAAGTAGCTAAGAACTTAATATCTTGACTTGAAAAAATAAAACTCTGCACTCCAAGCACTTTTACAGTCTCTTGAAAGAACAACTTAATCTTCCACTCATATAATCTCTCCGGAGTCTTGAAAGTTGTTTTTCATTCATCTCTATCCTAGTGCAAATTTGATAGTAACCACTCATGAGGTCTATCCTTGAAAATATGCACGAACCTCTCAACCTATCCAATATATCATCTAGTCGAGGTATGAGAAATTGGTAGCAGATAGTGATCTTGTTGACCACTGTTTACACACATGCGCCAACTCTCATCCTTTTTTTGGTGTTAGAAGGTCAGTATAGTATATGGGCTCATACTCTCTCTAATATGTCTCTCGCATATCAACTCTTCAACCTTCTCCTTCAGAACTTCACTCTCCTTTGAGTTCATCCAGTATGTGAAAGATTCAGTAGAATAGCTCCAGGAATAAGATCAATGTGATGTTGAATATCTATCATGGGTGGTAATCCTTCTGGAAGTTTATCGTGAACAACTTCTTTAAACTCTTCCAACAATGGTTCCATGTGAACAACTTCTTTAGACTCTTCCAACAATGATTTCACCTTCTCTGAAACTTCAGTAGATGTAGTAATTTCTTCTTTAACCACTAAAGCAGATCTCTGCTTTGTTTCTTTTGATTCCTTTGGAATAAGTGGAATTGATCTCATGACAATTCATCTGCCCTTCTAATTGAACATATAGATGTTCTCTTTATTTCATTGGGTAGCTTTACATCATGATGCCATGGCTCCCCAAAAGAGTATAACATGCATCCATATCAACCACATCACAAGTAACAGTATCTTGATAATATTTACCAATTTAAATAGAAACATGACATACATATGTTATTTGATGGAGGAGGCCTTCTTGATCCGACCGATGGTGTAAGGATGATGGTGTGATTCCGTCTTTACCTTCAAGTGATCTACAAGTGCTCTAGATAGCATTTTCTCACAGCTTCCATTGTCAATGATAAGGTTGCATACCTTGCTCTTGACCGAACATCTTGAATAAAAGATTTGATATCGCTACGTAATTTCAGGAGTCTTTTGATTGCACTGCAATCTCTGAACAACAAACTTATAGACTTATTAATGGTTGTAAGGGTGTACAGTAGTGGTGGATTGAGAAAAATTAGTTGATGGACTATATGGTGGTGGTTGTTGTGGTAGATGCGAGGGTGGAGGAAAATTAGTTGATGGATGAAATGGTGGCAGTTGATGTGGTGGATGTGAAGGTGAAAGTGGAGGAAAAAGATTAGTTGATGAATGATCACGTCCACTTCGGTACGTACCATCTGCTAGACTTTGATCATCAATTTTAAGAAACAATCTCTCGGACCACATTGTCTAAGGTTGATTTGACAACGCCGATCTTCCCTTCAACAGTGTCCATCCTTGTGGAAAGGCCTTTCATCCATCGTCATCTCTTGCCATCGTTGGAAAGTAGCCGAAACTATGATACTACTTGACACAGACAAAAGAAGCGAATAATGCTGGCTAGATCTCGTTCTAGCGCCAACAAAACCTAAAGGACGCCTTTCAGTAGGATAACACTCAAATCCACGAGCAAAATAAGTTAAATCCACAAGTAAAGGGTAAACAACTCGAATCCATGAGCAATTGAAAAAGAAAAGACTCAATTTTATTAATTATCAAAAGTTGAATTCTAAAAATAAAGATACAATGACCTTATATAGGCAAATAAAAAAGGAAGATTACTCTAACTAAGAAACTTAATTACATGAAAGAAAATTAAACCCAATTGGGATTCAAATCAAGCTAAAAACCCAACTCCTTCGAGTCGGATATCTGGATACACAATAGAGCTGTCGATAGGTGAATCATTGATGTCGACAACACGAGCCTGTCGACAAGTGAGAGGCCCTGTCGACAGACTGTCATGACCCCGACTCTCGAGAAATCCCTGTCGACAGTCATGTTTCAGCTGTTTACTATAGCCTGTCGATAGGCGTATGCTGGCAGTCAACAGTATGTTGATTTTGGTTCTCTTTTTGCCTGATCTGGTCTTGGTCTCCTACATCAAGCATGGATGCAAATTCTTTAAATTTAAAAGAGTATACATACAAATAAAGGGGTTTTAGGGATAAATAAGTAAAAGGCTAAGTTTCACAAAGTATATATGAAAAAAAAACCTTTAAAAAAAAGAACTTTCATAACAAATATCACTGGATCTTTGACATGTGCAACTAAAATGATAAATGCACAATAATAGAAATTGGTTAAATATTGCAAATATATTGTGTTTTCTTGAATTGTCATGCTACTCTCTGCCTCTTCTAAGCTTTGAGTGACTAGATTAATTCCATACGCTTCCTCAAGTGAATCGTCACCCAGACCTGCGTTCTTTGGCTGACCCCATATGGGCCAAATCTTGATGATTACATACATTCATACGGCACATAGAGTGGATTTTGTGCTGGCAAAGGGATCGAAGACTAAAAGGAGTCGATCCATAGAACAAAATATATCCTTAATTTGTAGGCCCCTTTAATTGCACGGAAACTCTTTACATGCATGGTGGAGGTTGTAACTTACAAAAACAACTTCACTTTATGCTTTCAAATATTATTACAAACATAAAGAGTCACTAATTAAGAACTACTTATTGTTAAATAATTAAGCGTAAACTAGCTTGTCGAACAACAAAATGGGATTTTGATGCACTACGGGAGTACGATTTCCACTACAACGAATCGTTCGACTAGACTTGATGCACCTACACGTCAGCTTCATAAATGTTTAATTCCCAGCTGATTATTCTTCTAGATTTTAATATTACTTAAGTATTATATATACATTTATCCTAGCATCTTCTTGAATGCTCCATGGCACACTAGAAGTTCTTTCTCTTCTCCCTCGGCCTAAAGAAAGCGACGATCCAAGATAATATAAACACATTTCAGTTTACAAACTTCTAGTCCAATTTATACGGCATTCATACTGAAATTTTCTTGCTCCAAATGAACCACCATTACGAGAAGAAATTTCTCTCAAATAATAATAACAACAATAACGATTATTGAAATTTTCATGTGGTGGATTTATAAATTTCCCGATGCTAGAAAACGTGTATAAATTGTTAAAAATTATGAAAGATTGAGGCTGTAACTGTGCTAAGTACACTTTAGCCATCGTTCTAGTGTAATTCTATAAGAAATGTGTTTTTTGTAATGTAATTTGTTTCATTGTGATTTCCAGAACAAGATGGAATATGGTACTATTTTGGTAAAACAAAATTTAGGCTTCTAGCATGTGCTATGCAGTATAATAATATAACATAAAATTGTACATATCTTTTTGCCAAAGTTTTTCCCATATGTAGAGACATTGAACAATAAAATTATAATCTTTTAAATTTAATTTGAATGTGATGGGATATTGAACTGGTTTCTCTACTTGTCTTTTTTTATTTCTATTTAAATTCTAAGATGCGAATAGATTTCTTTGCGCTATATATGAATTTCTTTGTGACAGGTAATTTACATTACAAGTAGTAGAAAAAAATAATTAAACTAAATTTTAAAAAACTCACATGCCAGGAATATTGGCATGCAGGGCAGAGTTCTGCAAGATTAATTAATATTTGATTTTTTCTACTTTATCTTGCGATCATACTCTCTTTTAGTCACCCTCCCAACTTTATTCTGATTTCTAATTTCAAAAGGCTAACCCAGCCATTTTCTGAGATTTCATGTTCATGGGCTCTCACCCACTCTCCGAAGGAATCTGCTCGAAGTGAAACATTAAAAACACTTTGTTAAAAAAGGCTTTGTTGCGTGGATTAAGTTACAAAAAGTCGGCTTTTAGTTCGAGTTTGAAGTCTCGGTCTCTCTCTAAAAGGAAAAAGATAGGCTTCGAAGTGTTTTGGAGAATAAACAGATCTTAATAATGCAAACAACCGCAGTACTGACTAATCAGCACACTGTATGTGGTTTCAGTTGCTCCTGGTTGCTTTTTGTGATCACATCGATTCTTAATGATGATGATGTGATCACAAAAACTAGAGGTTGAACTCATCAAGTGGCCTTTTTTTTAAGATAGGAATAGAGACTAAGATTCTGAGAGCACTTCCTGAGTCCTGACAGGATAATATTGGTAAAAAGCAAGCAAATCAGTAATATGTCACACTCTCCAAGTCTCTTAGCGTCTAAGCAACGAGGAGGATATATTCTGGAAAAGGATTGAGGTGAAGAGACCCAGACACAAGGTTGTGCTGTCAGTAGCAAGTGATCGCATGGTTTCATTGTAGAAAAAAATGCCAAGGGGAGAGCTTTTGCGTTAAGAAAAGACAAGTAAGAAGCAATATATCCAACAAGGGGAACAGATAAGTTTGATGTTTTTTACTATTCAGATCACACTAGAGAATCTACTGTAGCAAGTAGCAAGATCACAATTTAATTTACAAGAACTTTGTTGCTAGGATAAGGTGCGCATTATCAAAAGTTAGCTGACATTTTATAGTTTTGGGGGAAAATATTTTTGTATTGGTTGTTTGACCCGGTTTAACTTTTATTTTTTGTTGTTGCTAACACAAGGTCCCTCAGGCCAACCACTCAAGCACGCCTTTCATAACAAATGCTCAAGGCATCTGCCTCGGCGAGTCTCATCAGCTCTCCACCTGCGTTCCTTTCTCTCGCAGTCATCCAATCGGCACATTTGTTTCTTTCCCGAGAAGTGTGAGAGATTCTATACAAATCCAACCATGCATCAGTCTACGAGCATCTTCAAGAAGTACAGAAGCATTAGCTTCAGTAGCTTGGTCCTTGATAACCTCTATCGCATCTCCCTCCAGCAAACCTTGTCACCAGAAAACTTTTCTTTTATGAGGCAAATGATTTCTCAGGCTGCCTGAAGCTCTGCTTCCTCAACTGTCAAGTATACTCCTGCCCAACCCGCAGCAATCAGAAGCTGTCCTGTCTCATTTCGAACAACGCAAGCCATAGTCGCAGCTCCGTCTTCCCCAACTGAAACATATCCGTCTATCTCCAGCAGGGACCATCTCAGCTTTAACATCCTCAGCTTCCCACCTCTCCATCACCTGTTTATGAACTCGTTAGCAAATCTCTTTGATAGAAATTTTCACTCCATTGAAAACCCAATTATTTCTTAGTTTCCATACGTCCCATGCAGCATACAAGATGAAGCTCAGTCTTCTCCATTTATCCTCCATTCCAGACCTTCCCAAACTCCAAAGTTTTCTCAAAAACTCCCGAACGTGATGGATTGAAGAGAGCCCCATAACTTACCACATTCTTGTCTCAGCGGTTCCCAAATCTCTTTAGACCAAGGGCAGTCCAGAAGGAGATGTTGCAGGTCTTCAGCTTCAATTTGACACCTAGGGCAACGCATGTTTGTAGCTAGACCACGACTAAACAAAAAGCCTTTAGTAGGGACGCTACCTTTTAAGGACTTTCCAGCTCCAGGCCAAGCTCTTTGTGAACACGGAAGACGCCAAACCCATCTCCAGTTCCCTTCTCCCACATTAGCAGTTGAGGTGATACCCTGATAAGCCGTGCTTACAGAGTAATTTGATAGTTCCCCTCCCATGAATCGCATTATGTCATCTATAGGGCTGTGAGGGATTGGAATATTGCAAAGTCACGCAAAGCATCCTCTCCCACCCATTCTGAACATAGACTTCATTATCACTGGCTTTCCCCAGTAACAAATGTGCCTGCAATCTAAGAGGCCTGTGGTTTACACATGGATCATTTGTGAATCTAATCGAAGCACCATTACCTACTTTCTGATACAACCCTCTTCTAATCACTTCACGACTGCTCACAACTGCTCTCCAAGCCTGGGAAGACACTCTAATTGCTTGAATCCCCCACACATCCCTCTCGAGTTTTTACTTATTCTGAATAACTCTCGCCCATAACGAAGCTGGTGCTGCGAAAAGTTTTGTGAGCTGCTTGCCTAGCAGAGCCTTATGAAAAGGTCTTAGCAGTCTAAAACCCAAACCCTCCTTCTGTTGTGCTCTGACAACAACCCCAAAGAGGAAACCCTAAATCTTAGATGTAAAAGAACAATACTCTTCACAGCACAAGCACACAATCCAGAGAAAGAGCACAAATCAGATTTAACGAGGTTCGGCCTTTTCGCCTACGTCCTCGGGGCAAGAAAGGGGGAGGGTTTTTATTGATTTCTGCAAATCAATACACTTACAGAAATGGGGATCGGGAGAGTTCTACCTCTGCTCTACTCTCCTCCACAATTGCACTCATAAAAAAAAAAACTTTTGGATACAAATCTTAGAAATCCAACACAGCCTTTAAATAGGGTTCAAAATAACCCTTTTCGAAACAGCCCCAGACCCGACCGGCCGGTCGACCGACCCTTTGTACCGGTCGACCGGGCGGTCAACCGTGCCTAACGAGAGTTAGGCACTTTTAGTCGGTCGACCGCCCGGTCGACCGATCGCCTTCTACGGTCGACCGGACCGGTCGACCACTACCCTGTGCATGTCAGCGTGCACGTCGGTCGACCGGACCGGTCGACCGGGCAGCTGCTTCTACCGACGGTCGACCGGCCCGGTCGACCGTACTCCTGTTCTGCTGTTTCTGCTGCTGCTGATTTCTGGATTCCGTTTCGTCGACTCTGAAAAGTCACCTAGAGGGGGGGGGGTGAATAGGTGATATGGCTAATCTAAGAACTAAATGCGGAATTTAAAAACTAATAGCAATTACAAGAGATGCACACACAACCAAGCCAAGCAAATAAGTATGTATGAGCAATATGAATAGATGCAAGGCACAAAGTAAAGAGAGAGATAGAGAGAGAGTCAATGGATCAAGCGCAAACAACAAGATATGTTTCGAGGTTCGAGCACCCAGCTCTACATCTCCGCCTTCGACACACGAAGGATTTCTAATCCACTAGCAAGTCCACAAAAAACTCTCACAAGGAGTACCCAACTCCTCTCTTTACAACCACAATCTCCTCCTTGAGGCAAGCTCCAATCCAACAAAACAATCACCTCACAACTTGAGGGATTAGCACAAAGCAAACAAGGATCACCTCACAACTTGAGGGATACAACCCAAGGCACAAAGCCAAACAAAGATTGGGTTTTTAACTTGGTGGTCTAACAAACAACCACAAACAATCTCTTTCTCCCACACAAAAATCCTATAGAAGAGATAGTAGATTTTAGCTCAAGTATGGAGAAAACAAATGGAATGGAAATCAAAATCACAAAGAAAAATTCTTGGGAAATAATAGAAATCAAGATGGTGAAGTTCAATCAAAAGCTTTTCCCAAAAACCCTCTTCTTTGATTTTCCAAACCCTAGCAAAAACACCAAAAGGATTGTTCAATTCAAGTCCAAAAACTTCTTTTGATTGCAGTGAAAACACCAGAGAGTAAGGAAAAATTCGCACAAAAAATCTTGGAGAAAAACTCTTACAAAATGGGGTATTTATAGACAAATCTGGAAACTAGCCGTTGGCAGCAGATTTTGCCAAAATACCACTGCCGGTCGACCGGTCCGGTCGACCGTCCAACGGTCAATTTTTGCCCATTGGCTGCTACCGGTCGACCGCCCCCGGTCGACCAAACAAACAGAGAGCTCTGCTCTCATCCCGGTCGACCGTGACGGTCGACCGTCCCTGTCTGCCAAACGTGCACAGTTTTGTGCACGTCGGTCGACCGACCCGGTCGACCGACTTCAGGTCAAGTCGACTTGTCAGAAGACTAGTCAACTGGTTGAAGCCTGGAACAGAAAACTGGTCAGAAAAACAGTTTAAAGATATTGTTAAAAATCTTTTAACACTCTTAAAAAAATTACCAAAAATAGTTTTATCATTTTGCATTGATACACAAACATGTGGTAAAAAGTTTAGCTCAAATATCAATCAATATGAACTATTTTTGTGTCTTATCATTTTTACCAAAAATCAAAAACTGTATTTTCTAAAACTTGGATTTTGAATAGAAAATATGTTTTGTCCAAAACTCTTCTAAATACAAAAACATGATATTTAAACACTTTGAAGCATGATGCATATGGATAGAAATTCAATATACATGAAACATATATATATATATCATAGTTTTTGTCTTTAATTACAAAAATAAGTTTTGTTAAAACACAAAACCTAAAACACATGAAATAGGTATATCAAAGTAAGTTTGTCTAAGAGTTGAAGCATGCATGTATATAGAACAAATCTAATATACATTAAACCATGTAAACTTGTTTTGATATAATATCTATTCATGCAAACCAAGATCGGTCAAACCAAAAACCGAAAACCAAAACATGAAACGTGTGTGTTGTGAACTTGAGCTTATCATACTATTCTAATCTTTACAATTTGGATCTAAACACAAAACTAAAATAGGATACCTAAGTCTTCTTGTAGATCGCAATCTCCAAGCCGACTCGATCCAAAACTCTTTGATCCACCGAGCAAGTGCTATATATGATCTTTGACGCTCGGGCTCTTGAATCAACATGTGAAAGATATGTGGAAGCTTTCACCAACTAATATCTTGATTAATGATCTGAAACTTAAACATCACAAGATAATTAGTACACATAACTACATGAGTTAATCATCATCAAAACTAGAGTGGAAGGCCTTTGGGCCAACAATCTCCCCCTTTTTGATGATGACAAAACTCATGGAGTTATATATGCATGGATTAAAGTTAAGCTTCAAAGAAGCTCCCCCTTAACTCATGCATAGGATAAACAACTAATAAATGGCTCTAGATATCAATGAAATTATAAAACAAAAACATGTTCTAGATACCAATTAGCAAAAACAAATAAACATGCTCTTGATACCAATTAAGCTAAACAAATAAACATGCTCTAGATACCAATTAATCTTAAACAAAAAACATGCTCTAGATACCAATTAAACACAATATATGCATAAACTAAACAAATAAACATGCTCTAGATACCAATTAATCTTAAACAAAAAACATGCTCTAGATACCAATTAAACACAATATATGCAAAACAAAAACTCATGATCTCTTATACAAGCTCTTGATATCAAAACTAAGCAAACTAAATATGTTCTTTAAATAATGCTTTGGATACCAATTGAACTTAATAAAAACATTAAAAATATAAAACATGCATATGCAAACATGCATATAAACTCAAATTCTTCTCCCCCTTTTTGTCAATCATCAATAAAGGGGTTTAAAACAAAACTAAGAAAAACATAAAAAGAAATTCTTCTTTTCCTTATTTACAAAACTAATGAAAACATATTCCTTTTATATTCAAAACAAGGAATCAAAAACAAGGGATGTACTCCCCCTTTTTGACTAAACTCACATATGATATCAATTAAAATGTGTCAAGGAAGTGCATATTGATACCAATATAAAAATGAAACTATACCAATTGAAAAACAAAATCTTGATACCAATTGATAAGTAAACAATCAACAGACCAATTGTAAATAAACAATCTTGATATCAATTGAAATTAAACATAACAAATTTCGAATTTTTAAACATAAATGTTGATACAAATTGAAATTAAACATAGATCTTTAATACCGAAGTACTAAACATATAAACACATATAATTTTGACACCATAAAAACTATGATAAGACTTGAATTAAGATACCAATTGAAAACTAAATCAATTGAAATAAAGTTGAAGCTCAAGCTTATCATCATAAACAAGATTTGTGCTTAAAGATATAGGGATATAGTAAGCACAACTAAAACATATACATATGTATGAAAAGATAGATACCAATTAAAATTGATATTCTTTGAAATGAAATCATACATACATACAAATATATGAGTATACAAGAAATGTCAAGATTGATACCAATTGAAAGAATTCAATGATACCAATAGAAACAACAATAAGATCAAGTGTATACATCATATTCCTACCACCCATTTCATGTTCAAGTTTACTATGATTTTCACTATAAAGCATACATGAGCATGATCTCCCATCCAACCGCCCTTAGAAGGTAGGGGTTTTCAAAAATAGATTTGAAAATGTAGTATGTTTGAAAATCTCTACCAAGGAAGAATATCACAACTAGTTATATGAATCAATTAGTATGAGATCCTTCAAACAAAAAATAACAAAAAAGATTTTTCATGAAGACACATGTAAACCACATGGCACTAAAACACTCAAAATTCATATAGCACAATTTGTACTCATGAAAACTAAGTCATGAGAAAACATTAAATAAGGTGAGTGTACAAGTGTTGTGAGAAACATATCAATCATGAAAATGGACAATTAAGCTCATATGAAATTCCTTGAAATCATGAAATTCATCTAAGATGTGAAATCACCAATTGAAATCATCTTAAAAAAATGTGGAGTTCATCATGAATGTGAAATCACTTAGCAAACATGAAATTCATCCAAAACATGATTTAAACTTCAAGGCATATGTATGTCATGTGCAAACTAAAGTATACATACATATCCTAAACGTAATGAGACCACAAAAGTATATGCATGAAGGCACGTGGCTCAAGGATGTATATGTATAAGTGATAGTTTGGACAAGATGGACATATACATGAAGTTAAAATAAAATATGTAAAATGATGAATACAAGTCAAATGCAAGAATCATCAAAACTAGACTATACTAGTACATCAAGTGAATACAAATGAGCGTTCAAGCACAAACATATATAAAGGTCTATTTGTAGCTCACTAGTTGTACAAGTATAAATCCTAGTCTTAATGAAAACTAACATTAAAGCAAGTAGTCAAAACATGAAGCATAAAACGGTCAACATGATCAAAATAATCAGAAACATGAATTATTAAAACAAAAAATCATAGTCAACCATATGATTAGCATGACAAAGACATGTGCATTAGATCTATGATTAACATGATAGCTAAACATAAAGAGAACACAAAATATGGGTCCATACTAAACATGGGTGATCTCATAAGCTATACATGCATGACAATGTTCTAATAAACATGGCATTTAACATACTTATCAAAACAAAACATGAGTCATCAAAAAATAAAACATCATAAACATTCATAAGATCATTATGTATATGCATGTACATTAGATCTAGGGCATACATGATAGTACTAAACATGTATAACACTAATCTAATCAACATGACATAAGCATAATGAATAATAAAACAAGACATGCTATGAATAGATGAACAAGAAAAGCATGCAAATAAAATGGGAGTTAGAGAATGATACCAAAACTTATGAAGGTGCATCTCTAGTTCACCAAACCAATAGTGGTCCTCTCCACCAAATCCCCTTGAGAGTGAAGCATCCAAATGGTTCTCTTTTAGGCTTAGAACGCATCCACCTCAAGGCACCAATACTCTCACGTGATGCGAGAGCTCCCACCTACATCAAAAAGTATAGAGGTGGTCTTTGGTACCCATTTCCTTTTGGGTCCACGGGGGTTAGTATCCTTTCTAACCCAAACAAGATTAGTTGCTAAATTTTCATGATAAATACGATCATAACAAAATCTAGCAAGATGGCCTTTTCGGCCACAATGTGTACATGTGTACACATGAGCATACATGTCATGTTTGTGTCCGTGGAAAGCATGTGTATGCCGTGTAGGGTGTGCATGCAAAGATGGATCTTGTTTCTTGCGAACCAAGGTTTCCAAACGTGAATGATTCAATGTGCATTGGCTCAAAGTGGAGCCCAAACATTCAACACTTTTCTTCAAAATATTTATATCATTTTTAATAGTGGAAGACAAAGTGGAGCATGCAATAGGTGTGCAAGAAGAAGAAGCTATACTAGCATGGCACACATGAGAATCAACATCAATTTTCAAAGATTCATTTTTCTTTAAAACCAAATCCAATTCTTTTGTAATTGAATCAATTTTATTTTTCAAAACAAGATTATCTTTAAAAGTGAAATTCAATTTTGAAGATAAAATCTCATTGTGCTTCACAACATCATCACAATCATTTTTACCTTTTAAATCTTCAATTTCTTTAAGGGCAAGGTCAAGTTGAGATTTTAGTGAGTCACGTTCACTAGTGATCTCTTCCTTCTCTTGCAAAACCAATTCAAAATTAGAACACAAATCCTTTAATTCATTTTTCAAAACAAGGTTGTCCTCTTTCAAAAGGTTGTGTTTTTCCAAGATATTTTCAAGCTTTTGAGCAAGTTTCAAATTCAATGTTTGAACTTCAAAACAACCATGGCAATAGGAACTAGAGCTATCATCTAATTGAGTGTCCGATTGTACCTCAAGGGAGTTATTCTCTTGGACCATGAGGCAACGCTCTTCGGACTTTTATCTCTTAGATCTCCTCATCTTGTTGATAATCCTTGGAAGCTCGGGAGACGTCAATAAGCTCCAAACTGCAAAAGCAGAGTCATAACGATCAAACACGGGTAAAAGATGTTCACTAAGAGATGCTCTAAGTGCTCTAAGTGCTAATGCATTTGCTTTTTATGCTTGCTACTATTAGGGAATGATTCCATAGTGGAGGCTTGATAAACTAGATGTCCTAGTCTTTTCAAATGTCTACTCATATTAGCCTTCCAAGCATCAAGTCTAATATGGTCAAACATAGGAGGGCTATCCATGAGAGCAAACTAAATGAGTGCAAATGAACAATGCAAATGAAGATTAGCAAACCAAGATCTCACTCCTAGGTGGTTAAACCTAAATATCAGGAGCGCTAGCTCTGATACCAATTGAAAAGTCACCTAGAGGGGGGGTGAATAGGTGATATGGCTAATCTAAGAACTAAATGCGGAATTTAAAAACTAATAGCAATTACAAGAGATGCACACACAACCAAGCCAAGCAAATAAGTATGTATGAGCAATATGAATAGATGCAAGGCACAAAGTAAAGAGAGATAGAGAGAGAGAGAGTCAATGGATCAAGCGCAAACAACAAGATATGTTTCGAGGTTCGAGCACCCAGCTCTACATCCCCGCCTTCGACACACGAAGGATTTCTAATCCACTAGCAAGTCCACAAAGAACTCTCACAAGGAGTACCCAACTCCTCTCTTTACAACCACAACCTCCTCCTTGAGGCAAGCTCCAATCTAACAAAACAATCACCTCACAACTTGAGGGATTAGCACAAAGCAAACAAGGATCACCTCACAACTTGAGGGATACAACCCAAGGCACAAAGCCAAACAAAGATTGGGTTTTAACTTGGTGGTCTAACAAAAAACACAAACAATCTCTTTCTCCCACACAAAAATCCTATAGAAGAGATAGTAGATTTTAGCTCAAGTGTGGAGAAAACCAATGGAATGGAAATCAAAATCACAAAGAAAAATCCTTGGAAATAATAGAAATCAAGATGGTGAAGTTCAATCAAAAGCTTTTCCCAGAAACCCTCTTCTTTGATTTTCCAAACCCTAGCAAAAACACCAAAAGGATTGTTCAATTCAAGTCCAAAAACTTCTTTTGATTGCAGTGAAAACACCAGAGAGTAAACAAAAATTCGCACAAAAAATCTTGGAGAAAAACTCTTACAAATGGGGTATTTATAGACAAATCTGGAAACTAGCCGTTGGCAGCAGATTTTGCCAAAATACCACTGCCGGTCGACCGGTCCGGTCGACCGTCCAACGGTCAATTTTTGCCGTTGGCTGCTACCGGTCGACCGCCCCGGTCGACCCAAACAAACAGAGAGCTCTGCTCTCATCCCGGTCGACCGTGACGGTCGACCGTCCCTGTCTGCCAAACGTGCACAGTTTTGTGCACGTCGGTCGATCGACCCGGTCGACCGACTTCAGGTCAAGTCGACTTGTCAGAAGACTAGTCGACTGGTTGAAGCCTGGAACAGAAAACTGGTCAGAAAAACAGTTTAAAGATATTGTTAAAAATCTTTTAACACTCTTAAAAAATCACAAAAATAGTTTTATCATTTTGCATTGATACACAAACATGTGGTAAAAAGTTTAGCTCAAATATCAATCAATATGAACTATTTTTGTGTCTTATCATTTTTACCAAAAACCAAAAACTGTATTTTCTAAACTTGGATTTTGAATAGAAAATACGTTTTGTCCAAAACTCTTCTAAATACAAAAACATGATATTTAAACACTTTGAAGCATGATGCATATGGATAGAAATCCAATATACATGAAACATATATATATATATATATATATATATATATATATATATATATATATATATATATATATATATAATATATATATATATATATATATATATATATTATATATATATATATATTATATATATATCATAGTTTTTGTCTTTAATTCCAAAATAAGTTTTGTTAAAACACAAAACCTAAAACACATGAAATAGGTATATCAAAGTAAGTTTGTCTAAGAGTTGAAACATGCATGTATATAGAACAAATCTAATATACATTAAACCATGTAAACTTGTTTTGATATAATATCTATTCATGCAAACCAAGATCGGTCAAACCAAAACCGAAAACCAAAACATGAAACGTGTGTGTTGTGAACTTGAGCTTATCATACTATTCTAATCTTTACAGTTTGGATCTAAACACAAAACTAAACTAGGATACCTAAGTCTTCTTGTAGAGCGCAATCTCCAAGCCGACTCGATCCAAAACTCTTTGATCCACCGAGCAAGTGCTATATATATCTTTGACGCTCGGGCTCTTGAATCAACATGTGAAAGATGTGTGGAAGCTTTCACCAACTAATATCTTGATTAATGATCTGAAACTTAAACATCACAAGATAATTAGTACACATAACTACATGAGTTAATCATCATCAAAACTAGAGTGGAAGGCCTTTGGGCCAACAGACTCTTCGACTTCCTCGACTTCCTCCCCCTACAATTCTCCACCTCGGTGAATATTTTTTCAAAAATCTGAGCCGATCTCCAACGTACCCCAGTTTATCACCTGGCGAAATCGACACACGATCTCGGCGAAATCGACACACGATCTCGGCTTGCACGCAGCGGACGAAATCGACACACGATCTCGGCGAAATCGACACACGATCTCGGCTTGGAATCTTTAGCTCAGCTATCCACTGGAAAGCACCACATATGCCTTCCCTACACTTCACCTTAGGAGAACTTCCATACATGCCGATAACCAAACCGTGGCTCCTTCTCCGCAACTTCACGACCTCACGAAGAACTCCTCACGAGCCAACACTGACTCTCCAACTGACTAGCTCTATCTAGCCTTCATGTCTTCCACTGACGGTCCAACCAAGTCTGCGTAGAGCACACCAAACACTATCATCGGCTTCAACTGGATGCACACCACTCCTTATGTAAGCTCAACATCTTCTCCCGGAAGATCAACCTGTTCATCGAGATCACAACACCTCACCTCTACGTGAAGTCCAATTGGCCACAACACTTCACCTCTACGTGAAGCCTCTCCACCTCTACGTGAAGTTCTATCGGCCACAACTCTTCACCTCTACGTGAAAGTTCCAAATAGCTTCTCGAGAACCCAAATAACTTCATATGGGTTGCATCACCAAATGGCTGTGCCTTTACGGCTGCCTACGTACCTTGCCCAAAGGATCAAGTCAACCGTAGTTCATTTTAATGAGCTTCATCAAGCTCAAACACTTGTACCTGTATCTGCAGCAGTGAACCTGTCTGACTGAGTCATATGAACCTCCTTACGACCATCATGGAGAACAACGGCCTTCAACTTGAGCTTGTCGCGATCACAAGCTTGAGATTCATGCTTCTTTCCCCACAAGCGTGGTTTCACCTTACTTCCAATGGCTGCAAACAACTCGACATCCTCAGCAATGTCTTCAACCTGTTCAGCATCACCCTTGGTTCATGATCTCCACCCGGTGTCACATCCGGTGAAGTCTTCTCTAATGCCGAACCAACTGGAGATGGTGGAGTAGCATCAACCTCCACCCGCTGCGATACTTCCTTGGCCTCCGTCCTCTCCACCTGCTGAGAGACGGTGGACTTCAACACTGAAGTCTCTCCAAAAGTGACATGCCTACTCATCACGATCTTCTTGTCTTCGGGGCCCCACAGCCTGTAGGTATTCCTTTTGACACCTAAAAACACAAACTTCTTTACTCGCGGATTCACTTTGCCATTCTTGGCACTGAAGTAGGTCGGACTTCTAAATTCCCGCAGCAAACCATGATCTTGAACAGCTTTCCCAGACCAAATTTCAATGGAGCTTTACCTCCTATCGCAGTCGATCTATTCATGAGATGGTTAGCATACTCAGTCGCCTCAGCCTAAAATGACTTTTCTAATTCTTCATTAGACAACAACCGTTGAACCTCCTCCAGCAAGGACGGATTACTTCCTTAGCCAACCATTTGTACCTGTTGTGAAGTGAGTAACAATTCCGGTGTTCTGGCCAAATAGTAGGAATTGATTCATGTCTTTTCTAACGTTACCAATCTTCAGCTCCTTGATCTTCCTACTAATCTGCCTCTCCATTCTTCCTCTCCACTTCACCAATATATCTAGGGCTTCACTACATTGTCTCATGGGATATATCCAACAATGCCTAGATACACTATCAACTAAAGAGACAAAGTACTTGTAACCTCCAAGCGATGCCGTCTTAGCAGGTTCCCAAATGCTCACGTGAACACAATCAAGAAGACCTTCATTGCGGTGAATATTGGTGCTGAATTTCACCTTCTTCTTGTTAGAACGCTGTGTTCACCTTCCAACTTGCAGGTAGCAGCACCTTCCCACGATTCCTTCTTTGCAGGAGCTTGCAAAGACTTTTCTCCTTCCTGTCCGACCTTTTCCTGCCAGAGCTCCAGGCAACCATCATCTGAGAAATTAGAAGTCTCCACCTGATCTGTAATCGTACTACCCTTCAAGTAATAGAGATTGTCTCGGTGGACGCCCTTCATCACCACCATCGAGCCTTTGATCATCCTGAGATCACCATCTCGAACAGATATTATCATACTCGATGCTTCCAAAGCTCCAACGGAGATTAGATTTCTCTTCAACTGAGGTACATACCTCACTTCCTTCAGCTCCCTTACCATCCCATCAAACATCCTGATTTGGATTGTACCTACACCCTCCATGATACATGAGTGATCATCGCCCATAACGACTGAACACCCCCCAGCTTCTCAACGCTAGAAAAGCAGTCCCGATTAGGGCACGCATGGTGTGTAGCACCAGTATCCAAGATCCAACCATTTTCATCTGCAACGATGGGAGTAGTGACTGAGAATGAGAAATCCGACGAGTCCGAATCTGATCCATTTGCCTGTAAATTACTGCTCTGAGTATTAATCACCTTTGTAAGATTTGCCTCAGACTTCGACTCCTTTTCTTCCCTTTGAACTTTGGACAGTCCACTTTCCAGTGCCCTATTTCTCTGCAGAAGGCACACTGGTTCTTCCTCAGATCCCTACAGCCCGACCTAGACTTTGATCTTCCTCTTTCATCATTGCCCTTTCTAGATGAACCCCTGCCTCTTACTGCTAGCGCCTCTGTCGACGAGCTTGACTGAGAAGGCTGTCTCTCCTTTCTCCTCGTCTCATAATTTGCCAATGCAGACGACACCTCATGATAGTCCAGAGTCTGTCTACCATTTATAAAGGTTAATGTGAATGCCTCATACTCCTCCGCAGGGAGAGAGTTCAGGAGGATTACTGCCTTGTCTTCCTCATCTACCTTGACATCCACATTGACCAAATCCATAAGAAGCTTCGTGTAGGGTTTATGTGTTCATTCACGGAGCACCCTTTCTTCATCTGAAACCCATACAGCTTGCTCTTCAGCTGCAATCGCAATTCCACACTCTTGGTCAGATATTTCTTCTCAAGGGTCTCCCACAACTGCCTCGCAGATGCCTCATGTAACACAAGATATTTGATGTCTTGTGTTAGACACGACCTAATCAAGCCACACGCAGACCTGTTCATCTTCTCCCACTCTTCTTCAGTGGTTTTTCCTCGCCTTTCTCCAGAAGTAGAGTATCATCGAAGTTCGATGCATTTAGGGCATCCATAACCTCACATCCCCACATCCCAAAATTATTTATGCCGTTAAACTTCACCACGTCAATCCTCGGATGTGGATTCATGGTCCTCACTGACGTACTTTCTTCTGCCATCTATCTAACTGTATCCTCTATGTATGCGGAAAAACCAACTGGAAATAGATACACAACTTTGATAAAAATCAGATTTTTACCTTCTTCACGAAACCCTAAAACGAGTTTCTGACTGGATCTACTCCACCAATGATTCCCTGAGCACTCCTTGCGTTGTTCTGAGATCGACACACGATCCCACGAGCAAGACTACCGCTGATCTGAGATCGACACACGATCTCCACCGAATCAGCTCCCGATGCCCTCCGAATCGCCAGAAAATCCCACGCGAAACCTGGGAAGTTCTGATACCACTTGTTGTGCTCCGACAACAACCCAAAGAGGAAACCCTAGATCTTAGATGCAAAGAACAATACTCTTCACGGCACAAACACACAATCCAGAGAAAGAGCACAAATCAGATTTAACGAGGTTCGACCTTGTCGCCTACGTCCTCGGGGCAAGAAAGGGGGAGGGTTTTTATTGATTTCTACAAATCAATACACTTACAGCAATGGGGATCGGGAGAGTTCTGCCTCTTCTCTACTCTCCTCCATAATTGCACTCATAAAAAAAAAAACCTTTTGGATACAAACCCTAGAAATCCAACACAGCCTTTAAATAGGGTTCAAAATAACCCTTTTCGAAACAGCCCCAGACCCGACTGTCGGTCGACCGCCCGGTCGACCGATCTCCTTCTGCGGTCGACCGGAACGGTCGACCGCTACCCTGTGCATGTCAGCGTGCACGTCGGTCGACCGGAACCGGTCGACCGGGCAGCTGCTTATGCCGACGGTCGACCGGGCCGGTTGACCGTACTCCTGTTCTGCTGTTTCTGCTGCTGCTGATTTCTGGATTCTTTTCGTCGACTCTTCGACTTCCTCGACTTCCTCCCCTACACCTTCATCTCTACGTCTACATAGATTTTCCCTATAGGTAACCCTCTACTTTCTCCATCTTTACTCCAGAGGAATTCCCAACAGTATGATTCGATCTTCTCTAGGACAGTCTTTGAAACCCACCCACTTGAGGTAAACTGGGATGGATTGAATAACAGATTGAACCAGTATCGGCTTACCTGGGAATGAGAGAGCCCTCCCCTTCCATGAAGCCAGCTTGTTTCTGATTTTTTTCCAATAATGGGTTGAGAGCAAAAAGAGGCAGCCTCTTCATCCCAATGGTCACCCCCAGATACTGAAATGGACAGCTAGTTTGAGACATCCACAGTTCCCTTCGGATTCTAACACAATCTCGATGAGCCACCCGGCACAAAGATAATGTGGGATTTCTAAATACTCACCTTCTGCCCACTTATATAGCAGCATCTTTGTAGTACACCTCTCACTCCTGGGCTTTTCTCACTGTTGCCTTAGCAAACAACAGACAATCATCAGCATATAGTAACTGTCTTATATGTTATTGTTCAACTCCTAAGGGAAAACTTGCAATTCTCCCATAGCCCTACTCTTGTTTCATAAGTTTTGTAAAGACTTTCACACCCAACACAAACAGATTGGGAGACAGTGGATCACCTTGTCGGAGGCCTTGAACCAATTTGTTAAAGAGTAATATTAGTATTAGTAGTATCAGTTTTCTTATTATGCAATTGTAATGACTATATATTCGGTCATTGCACTCGTCAATGAATACACAATATTCAGTTTATCCCAATTGATTTAACAGTTTTTATAAACATCCACGGTCCAAAATCAACTTTTATACCCAACTACATATATTTATTCAACTTGAAACTGTAACCAGCACACCATAGCTTAGTATAATGTAGGTTGCACTAGTCTATTTGAGCAAATTTGATAATCAGAAGTTAATTCGGACATCATGATGTGTCAGAAATTAACGAGCATATGAACTTTCATTTGAAGGTAACAACAATAATATTATTCCCTGATAATTGAGTAGGAGTGGGTTGTAGTGAGCCCAGGATTTATATACCGGCTACAGTATATGTTTCAAAGAGAAAAAGAGGATAAAAATATTCACGATCTTCTTCAAATATGATGCACGTCTAAGTTTAAAAAGGTTTTGCTTGAAAAGAGTAAAACATACTTTTTTTTGTTATCTATATTAATTGGTTTTGATTAATTAAGATTCTTTATGGATCTCAAATTTTACATGATTTTGATTAATTAGTCATAAATTTTGATAGTATTTGACACTATTAATTGTTCACGGATTTTCTGCGAAATTATTAATCAAATCCACAACACCAACCAAATCCACAAACCGATTTAAATAAAGTTTAAAGAATAACTAACCAAAAACAATCGCTAAAAGAGACCAAGATTTACATGAAAACCCTTACGGATAAATCACGGAGCAAGCAACAACAAATATCCACTATGAGAATAGAAGATTACAATATGTAATTACTTTCATCACCTCTCAAATCCCTATCCAAAGATTCAAGAATACAAGAAAAGAGAGCAAGGGCATTTTACTGAACTCTTGTCAGCCTAAAGTTATCTACTACAAATGGCTCAACCCACTACTATATTGGTGTGCTGATCCTCCTCTAAGAAGATCAAATGCCCAAACTCAATCCTTCCTGGGTTCTCCAAACCCTTGCTTTTGTTACCAACTCGAAGAAAAAACTCGCATGAATCTTTCTCTTTCCTTCTTCCTTTTTCTCAGAGTTTCTGTCCGAATTTTTGTCTATGTTTATTGGTTGCGCCAATGAGGCCCTTTTATAGACAATTAAGTCTCCTAATCTTTTTCAGATTATTTCTCTAAATCACAATCGAACTCGGAGTCTGAGTCGCGCTGCACTCCCTTCCTTTTCATATTCTCTTTTCAAATTCCGATTGGACTCGTGATTCTTTCCTGAGCCTGAGTCTGTCTCGCGCAGGAATCCAACTCCACAATAAAGTGAGATTGGACCTCCATGTGGTGGGCCGCTTTAGGGATCCCATCCCATCACTCTCCCCCTCCAGCCCAAAGAGGGAGATCTCATCACTTCTGGCTAATGAAGTGATGTACATACCGGCCAGCTGATGACATGTTCCTTGTTTTTCCTTCGATAATATTTTTGTCATCATGTCTGTACCATTCTCATTTGTATGGACCTTCTCAAGCTGTAGAATTTTCTCATCGAGCACTTGTCGTATTTAATGAAATCGGATACCTATATGATTTGACTTCGAGTGAAAACTTGAATTTTTACTGAGATATATAACACTCTGGTTGTCACATTAAACAACATGTTCCTGCTGAGTCTGAGCTAGCTCCTTCAAGAACCGCTTCATTCATAACATCTCTTTGCTGGTTGTAACGCCCCGATCCTGCGGGTACGAAGACATTACTACAACGTATATACGTAAGGCGAAAATACACTCACATATATACGCTAAGCATCAGTACAAGTAAGAATCAGAGTGTGAAAGCACAGTGCTAATATATATTCCTACAATAATAGTACAAGTATATTGTCATCACAGAGCGTGATCCAATATTACATAAATATTACATCACCAGGAGATACGAAAATATAATTTAAAATGAGATTTACAAGTTGTAAATAGTATAACTGATGCTCTCGAATAGCAAGAGGAATCTCGAGAACCAATCAAGAGGGGGCAAAAAGGAAAGAGTCTCTAGATGGTCAACTGCTAATCTACGCTTCCACTGCGCCACTCTAATCTCCACAGAGGTCCACCACGGTCGAGTCCGAAATCTGAATATACATGTCCAGGGTTGTTAGA